>JAHWFP010025613.1:7611-23815 GCA_023313725.1 Lithobius niger
CCCCAGAAGCTGAAGCGTTTTTACAAATTCTGATCGCAGAAAGTGCCATTTCTGAGGTCCAAAAATGACTTTTTCTTCCAGTTTGGTCAGTGTTTTTTTTGTCCCCACCCTCTTGATGGGACCTGTACAATTTACGCCTCCTCCACCCCATCGAGAGGGTCCAAAAAGTTCATGACCTCCCATTCCTCCCTGGCAATAAATAATGATCGGTCCCTTAGAAAGGTCAGACAAAGGCCAAAATATTCTGTTAGATTTTCTCCACCGTCTCGCATTGCATACTGAAGGACGGGCCGAAAACCCTCCCGCCCACACAATTACACTGAAAAACATTAAAAAAATAAAAAATCGAGAAACTAAAACTTAGCAAATCGATATGGTAGAGAACATCGAGTGGATTATTTTGTCGTACGTTCCTGCTAATTTATGGAACTTAGACAAAATTGGAATAATAAAAAAGAAAATCAAAACCTAGTTGTTAACTGATCCAAGTTTGTGATTTGTTTGGTGAAATTCAGTTTGGCAAGTTCTAGTTTGATTTCTAGAAAAATGTTTGTCCTTGTTATGTTTGAAATTGTTTTTTTCCCGTATTTCTGAAGTCTATGAAGACAAAACAAAAACAAAAATATAAAAGTGGCAAACTTTCTGCAAGTTTTCACTTAATAATATTTTTTGTTAAAACCCCCACCACACACGAGGAATGCTTCGTGGTTTATACTGTACTACAGCAGTTGTTTAAAAAGTGTTGTTGAGTGTCGTCTTAATAGGCTAAGCAAATGGAGATAAAGGATAAACAGTGCGGCACATGATGCTCTTCTCATTCAGAAAACCTGTCGTTCTAGATCTGATAATGCGAAAAACAAGCAAATCCTAACACTCAGATGAACTTTTGAAATCAATAGTGTATTTGTCAGAATTTGTAACATTTAAAGTACACAAACAGATTAAGAAAATACGACACAATGGCCTAAAATAATTCAAAATCGTTTTCCAGTAACATGAGAAAAATAAAACTAAAAGGATAAAATCACACCCTGGTCAACAAAAAGAATGAGGATTATTGTGTGCGCGGCGCATCTTGAGTCTTGCGAGTATTTTATGAGTGGCTACGTTTTCCTGGAGGGGACGGCTTTAATCGACGGCCGCCATTGTTTTTGCAACCATCTTGGATATCAACAAGGCACACTGCTACTAAAAACGTACAATCGATTATCTGTGTTCGTTTTGCGGAGAAATCAAGATAGGCCGCGGACACTATAAATGAGACCTACAACCACCCAGACAAAACTGTGCTGGGGCAGTCATAATCAGTTAGAATCCCACACAACTTGTAGGAGTGGACAGAACATACCCTTTGATGTGAACAGAGCTCTGAGCGAAGTGAAATCAGAATGTATTTTTTATGGGTGACCATGCATGTCTGGTGGCAAAAGTCTGTGATAAGCAAGAATTTGAACAAATTAATATGTTCTGAAAAATACCACTCTACTATATTGGCCAAACGGATCAAAAACGTTTTCAGCACCTTACATCTCACAAATCTGACTGCAAACTAATAGGATAACTCAAACTCTCTGTTGCAACACTATTTTTACAAACCAGACATAACCATTAACTCGCTGATACTAATACATTATTTCAAATTCCTGAGACATAATCTGTAAACCTTATGTATTGCCTTAAACTAACCTCCAGTCCACAATCGCATGCTGCCAAACTATACCAAATTTTCAGAATACATTCATTTCTTCAAATTTTGACATATCACAATCTTCCACCATGCAGCCATACATCACCCATACAAAATGCAATCTGATTTGCTGTATTTCACTTCATACAATGCATTCGCTCTGTTCACTTCGAAGTGTTGGGTCTATCCTCCCCCTTCCCACGGTGTGTGTGGTTTTAATCGAGATTGACTGCCCTTGACCAGTTTTGTCTGGGTGACTATGGTTCTCTGTTAAGCTTCAGACTATTTGTTGACCCATATGTGATCTTCTCCTTCTATTTTGATTTTTCTAATGTTACTTGAAGATAGCTCTGAATTTTAGGCCGAAACGTCATAATTTCTTGACTGTTCATACACTACCTGGCTGTAAATGTGTGACCTCTTAATTTGAGGATGGTTATGAGCTAACAGCCTACCAATAATATTAGGCTTACCACAACTTTTGCCATGCTTGGCAAAGCTCTGGGTAAACTCAGTTGGTAAGCTGTTAGTTCAAAGCAAAATGGTTTGTGGAGTCTCACAAATTTCGTTGGAAGAGGACTGCAAGAAATTCACATACTTTAGGCTCCACAGAGGGACATATCAGTTCCATCTGCTGCCCTTTGGGCTGTGTAGTGCATCACCAGTTTTTCTCGGCTGATGAGCTTAGTCCTCAGTGAAGCGCTGCACACCCACGTATTAGAACTGTGATGGCATAGTAATTTTTTCACACAATTTGTAATTCAGATGTGTACCACTTGAACTATGTACTGTCTAGCCTTACAGTGAACCGATGAAATTGAATTCTGTGTGCTTGGGCAATGTAGTACATCCCCAGGAGTTGACTCCGGAGCTAAAGAAAATTAGTCAGGAAAAAATAATGATCGTCTAATCAGCTAATGCCACCACTTCACTCCAACGTATTGCAGCCTAGGGAAAGCAGACTGCAGACTGCTTGCTTCGTTGGCTTTGAAGGATTGAAAGAATTGAGTGTTGGTTTTCCCCAGTTTTCTGGGCTTTTCTATTCACACAACTGTGGGTAAAGTTTGTGTTTGTTGTACACTGTTTTTAGAAATGTTGCATTTTTATTAACAGAGGGGAGAAAAGAATACAACCTTGAGGGTGTAAGACTGACTTGCTGCAATTTATTTTGGAAAATAACTTAGGAATCTCAACAAAAATTGGTACAGAATAAGAAATGCAGATATTGATATCTTTTTTCATTATTCTTTAACGACCAACTAAAAATTTGTGATGGATGGGGAAGAGGACAAACAAATGGTTGAGTGCTGTGGGATTCCCTCAGAAACTTAACTGACAATACAGCCAAAGCCGAACTTTTAAGTTCAACTTTTCTTTCCAAAATTGTTACAGATAACGACGTTATAGATCCCACCATTTAACTGCGCAGGCCTGGGTAGTCGTAGTCTGGATCCTAGTAGTGTGGATCCAGGTGGCCTATCCGGTGCTAACTTTTCAGTTGGTTGTACAAATGTCATTTTTATAGTTGAACAGGTTGTCCAGGTTTTGTCTTCCATTAAGCCCAGCCATGCGGTTAGCCCGGACGTCTTCTCCACTTATTTCTACAAGCAGCTCATCCATGAAATTTCTCCTGTGTTAACCTCCATATTTAATCTACCTACGTTGACGGGTACCATTCCTTCTATGCGGAGAACTGCTAACATCATACCGATTTTTAAAACAGGTAATACTTCAAACCGTGCAAACTATAGGCCTATCGCACTTACGGTTGTTTTTTTTTTGTTTTTTTTTTATTAATTTCTTTGAGCCTTAAGTCAGCCAAAGCAATTTAATGCTCATGTGGCTGAGCCGGCTCAATTTTGAACTTTACCACACTTGTTTGAAAATGTCACATTGGCTACTATGAAAATTCATTTTAAAGTTGAAAATTCACCTTTTATCGCGCTTATTTTCACAAACACACACGAAATAACAAATATTTCGGCAAGTTTTTAATAGTCAGCAGTCCTGGAGGTGTAATGGCTCAGGCGACTATCTTCTTCAGGATACCTCCAGGACTGCTGCCTATCGAAAATTTGCCGAAATATTTGTTATTTCGTGTGAGTTTGTGAAAATAAGTGTGATGAAAGATGAATTTTCAACTTGACAAGACTTTTTAGAGAAGCAGAACTATCTGGTAAAGGGAGGTGCCAACCCAGGGATTCAATCCAGGAAACCCCCAATCATCGTAGGGGCCAATAGACTGTCCAAAATTGGCTAGAATAATTCCCATAGCCGCTGAAGGAGAATGGTAGCCTCTCACGCTACCCTGGCCAGCAGTCCTGGAGGGGACTTTGCCAAGGTATCCTTTCCAGGGGTTCGACCAGATTGTCAAAACCTTCAGCAACCAGGCTGAGCTCTCGCACCGCTCAGCCACGATGACCATGTTCCATGCAAAATCATGGAAACCATTATCCATCAATCCTTACTCAAATTTCTTGAGGAGTGGAAGTTACTGAGTGGTGACCAGTTCGGTTTCTTGCCTGGCAGTTCTGTAGTGATGCAACTTTTGTTAGTGCTTGACCTGTGGACTTCAGTGGCCTAACTTGTCGTGCCAACTGATGTCATTTACTTTGATTTTATAAAAAGCCTTTGCATCTGTTGTGCACTCAAAAATACTACATAAACTAACGCTATTGTCGGTTGGCGGGAATTTACCTGCTTGGCTTGAAGACGTCCGCTTTGGCCACAGGCAGCGCGTAGTGGTTAAATCCTCCAGCTCCCAATTTGCTCTGGTGGGTACAGGGGTGCCACATGTATCCGTCCTGGGTCCGCTACTTTTTGGAATTTATCTGACCAACTTGTCCCCATTTTGTGCAGAGAGAGTAAGACCATGCTTCAAATTCGCGGATGATTAAAAAATTAATTTATGCTTCCTTTGTTTCTATGATGGTTCCCTATTAAATTCAGATGTGAGTTTTATCCAACAGTAGAACTGTGGCAGCTCCCTGTGTCCAGGGAAAAATATGGTGAATTCATATTGGCTCTATAAACCCACATATGAAGTATAATCTGGCTGCATCCTATCTTTCAATTTTAGACATTGTAAAGGCCTTGGGTATCTGGTTTTCTCCATATCCCAAATCGTCTTTACATTGCTCTAGAATTTCGGACCAGGCATATCGTCGTCTGGCCCTGGTTAGGCGATGTTCCACGAAGTCTCAGGTTCCTATTTTGGTTAGGGCATTTAAAGTTTACGTCTGTCCTCTATTAGATATGCAAGCCCTGTATGGTGTATGGTCACTGTATCTCCAACACGACATTGACTGCCTGGTGGCAGTTCAATGCCAGTTCACAAAATGTATAGATAACCTTTGAAATCACACTCCTGCAGTCCGTTTATCTAGACTGGGACTACAACCACTCGAGTTATGCCGGAGTTGGGGCGACCTCGCACTGACTTTTCGAATTATTCGAAGAGAGTTGTTGATCGACCTACGTTTTTTCGATTTTTCTCCAGCCACTCAAACAAGGGGCCACTCTTGTAAATTACAGGTATCCGAATCGCAAACAGACTGCCGAAGGCATTTTTTGCTCTCCGTGTAGTCAAGATTTAGAACTTGCTTTTGGAGTTTGCTATATCTTCCACATCGGTCAGTGCTTTTATGAGGATCATTTGCAACTTACAACTTGACCATTTTCGTAGGCGGACATATTAACCATACTTTACTTTGCTTTACTCTCCCCTTTTCTCTTCTTCTTCTAGTTGCGGCGTAAGCGGCGTTGCACCCTGATGTTAACCTTGCTTACCAGCAAAGGATATTATTATTATTATAAACCAAATTAAGATTCAAGGATTTAAAATGTCATTTTCTTAATTTTGTGTAGTAGCATGCCAACTCCCACACAAGGAAGGAGAGGGACTCTAAATTGCAGTGGAAGTAAAATGAACAATTGCAAGTTGGCATGAAGCCTTCGTAATGGGTGCTCCTATGAGTGCTGTATGCATTGGCAGCTGAAGCCCTCAGGTGGTGTTGTGGAGGAAGTCAACTTGATCATGACCAGTTTGTGAAAATGGGTTGAGGGCACTTCAGTTGGTGAGCACTGATCAGCTGCAACACGCATGAAAAGCACTCGACTTAGAGAAAATATTTTTTTTTCTAAAATGTCACTTGCACAATGGATTTTTTATTTTCTCAGCTCACAATTGCCCCTACACCATCACAGCAAGCAATGAAGGATGGACAGAGCAACAAGAGAACTGGAAATTCCAACAGGAATCGGCTTGCACAAGACTCTGAACTGACCACCAAACCGTTGATTTGCAGAAGAATCCATCCGAACTGCAGCCACCCAGGAAGAATATAAGTCTAACACGAGACGCAAGCAAGGTGGAAGGGGACGGGACAACTGCAACTGCCATAGCTACTGGACACCTCAGTGCCCAACTCAGCAAGATGACCAGCTGGGAGGTGGCTGCCACTAAGGTCATCACCAGCCATTACAAATCTGGCCAGTAATTACTATTACTGTATATAAATGGGACCAGAGACTCCGCTGATCCAAAAGGGTCTGGTGGGTGGGCCAAAACATATCTGGACTTGTAGGTCGGATGCTGTGCAGCAGCAAGATCCAGCTCCAGGAACTGAGCACTCGGTTACTTCAGACAGACATACCACAATAAATTGTGCGATTCCAAAGCTCAGATTTGGCATGATGACAAAAATCAGCAAAGGATGTGGAGTACCAGTAGCAGTCAGTCCACTCCAACAAGAGCAAGGACACCCTATCGTCTGGGTGACTCCAAAGCTCTTTCCACCACCAGCAATCCCACGACCCTGGAAGTACAACCTTACCACCCAAGCAGCATCCTCCCAAGATAGACTTCTGAGGAGCCCCCCTGCCTCTATCATCACTATAGGGAGCTGGATGATTGAGGCACTTGAAGCCATAGCACCAGCAACTACAAAGATGAATGCAGGCTCAGCCAAAAGTCAAGTTCCTTATGCCAAAGAAACACAAACAAGTGTATTATGACACCCGGTTGACTATTCCAACACTACCACTTTCTACGAACCTGCACAATCCACAACCTTCCATCAGTGGAAATGATGCCGTGGCTAAGGTTGATTTCAGAGACGACGATGAAGAGATAGAAGAATAGAACATTCGTGCTGAACATGAACTGTATCCTTCGTTTTGAAATGAATATTTTGAAAGTTTCGTTTTCTTTTCACAACCCCTCTAATTTTTTTGCGATAAAAATATGATCTTACCTGGGAAACGTTTTCTGTTAAAATTAGTTTTTTCCCCCGTATTTTGTTCGAAGTTCTCTTTTTATAGTATGTTCATCATAAATGTTCTTGCTGTTGGTAAAAGTATGCTAACGACATGCATGTTGCATCTCCCTTTGTCAAACATTACATAGATGCTAGACAGCGAGGGAACACTGGCAACTTCTCACATGCAAACACTTGCAAAGATTGTTGCAAAGATTGCAGTAGAACTTTTTAGTCTATTAGTTTCTCTTCTAATCACTTTCAAAAGTTAAAATTTACAGCGACTTACGCAAAAAGATTAAAAAAATCAGCATCAGACATGAATGGTGTCCAAGACTGATTTCAGGGGATAGCCATCTTGGAATGTGATGTCGTAATTTAGGATGTCACAGTGGGAGCAGGATGATTTTGGTGCTGAGAAGGGTGTGGGAGGTAGAAGGTTCTGGATGATTGTGTTCCATTTTTTCCCCAGTGAAAGTGATAATATTGAATTGGCAAATGATGAAGGCTCTATTTTTTTGTATTTAATAATTTTTAAACTGGTACCGGATTTGGTGGTTTCTGGTGGTGAAGAATGGAAGACTTTTGCAAGTATGGAAGATACATTTTTTTATGCCGTGGTATTGAGTTTGTAAGTTGGTGTCTACTTCATAAATGATAACATTTCAGATGGTCAGTCAAAGAAAGCCTAGTCGTTCCGACATTTGTCAGGCCACACGTTGCATATGTATGGCACACACTAGATTTTTAAGGATATGTACATCTTGAGAATTGCCAAGTTAGCTTCACCATATCACTCCAAAACTGAGTTTATGAGGTGCATACATCTTGATATTAAAAAATCAAAGTATGCGTGTTATCGGCTCTTGGAAGGGATATCTTATGGTCTACAGGGCAGCGTACTGGAGTAAATTCTAGTGATTTTTGTTCAGATGATGATAAAAGCAAGCCACTTGGTCAGTTGTTAGTTACCAACGTACATATCAACTTAAAATAAGGAGACTATGAAAATTGTGTGCCATTTAAAGATGGCCGCCTCCCCAAAATACTTGATTTGTATGTATTTCCGTTTCTATAGGCTGGGCCAAAGTGGACAATAGGCCAAATTAACGGAGGGGATTGCAATCTTTCTTGTAACAGGTCCCATCACGCGAATCCTGATGAATACTTCAGTATATGCTCCCAAAGTGTACACAATCAGTTACCTTAGCTCGGTTTCCTTTTATATAACTCTCAACCCTCTGCACAATCAGACATAGGATCGGTTACAAAAAGTGAACGTTGTTTAATTAAACTTCAATTGTCGAATAAAATTTTAAAATCGGTCCAGCAGACGACCAGTGATACATTTTAGAACGAACCACCCACGCTACTATACGGACAAACCCAACTCATCTCTTTGTTTCAGGTGTTGCTAATCGGGTCACACCTCATATCAAGTATTTCAGTAGGGCAGCTAGAGGGTTGAACTGTTCACTTTCTGTGAAAAGCATGAAAATGGCTACGAATGCACATGAAGGGTACCTGGAAAATAATAGCTACGATAGTAACTTCAAAACCCAACTAATTTTGGGAGGGGTGGTTTACCCCCCCCCCCCCCCCCCCCTCAAAAAATTCTGTTAGGATAATGGAAAGACCAGCTCCCCACCTTTCAGAAAATTTTAAGCGTGCTCAATGCGGGCCATAAGAGGGCTCGCAAGAGCACTTTGAGCACGAAAATCACTATAACAACCAATTTTAAAAAAGTGCTTTAACACGAATTAAGGACGATACACGATTTGGGGTTCAAGGGTAGCTTTTGCGTAAAAGACGTATATCACCTGTCCTGTCCAGAATTACGTGCTGAACGTTTTTGTTTTACACTATGATTCTGATTTGTTGACGGTTAAGGAGTTACAGCCAAACATCGTTTTTTTTGGGGGGGGGGGGGGGGAAAATCACCCCTCCCAAAATTAGTTGGGTTTTGAACTGCTATCATAGCTATTGTTTGCCAGTAACCCTTCGTGTGCATCCACACCAAATGTCATCCTTTTCACAGAACGTGAGCAATTCAACCCTCTAGCTGCCCTACTAATATTTGATATGAGGTGTGAACGGGTCTGTACTTATATAGTAACGTGGGTGGTTCGTTCTAAATTGTATCACTGGTCATCTACTGGACCGATTTTAAAGTTGTATATGTCATTTGAAGGCTAATTAAACAATGTTCACTTTTTGTAACCGATCCTATGTCTGATTGTGCAGCGCGTTGGGAGTTATATAAAGGAAACCGAGCTATGTAACCGATTGTGCGCACTTTAGGAGCATGTAATGAAATATTCATCAGGATTCGATTGATGGGACCGGTTACAAGAAAGATTGCAAGTTTTTTACCGTTAATTTGACATATCCTACACTTTGATCCGGCCCATAGAAACGGAAATACATGCAAATCAAGTATTTTGGGGGTGGCGGCCATTTTGAATGGCCTCCATCTTTAAACGAGGCAGAATTTTTGTGGTTTCCTTATCTTAAGTTGATATGTACGTTGGTAACTAACGACTGACCAAGCGGCTTGCTTTTGTCATCATCCGAACGAAATTGCCTATTTTGGCTTACAATTTACTCCACTAGTGGTTTTGGGTTATGTAAAGGACGGAGAATGACGGTGGAGGGGTTCGACAGTCTGACTGAGGTGTTGGGAGGGAGTAGGAATAGCTGTGCAGTGGGGAGGGCGAAGATACTGAGAGCGTGCATGGTGACTTGGAAAAGGCTGAGTGAGCAAGAGTGATAGGGTGGAAGGCAGAGAAGGAAGGGATGAAATTCAAATGTTCGGAAAGAGTGTATGGAGAATGGAAGGTTGGTTGGTATGCGGGAACCAATCCACAGGGTAGAATTTATAGATTTGGGATCCAGGAAGTAGGCTGAATGCAAGAGTCTTGGGTTGGATTTGGATTGTGGTTTTGGAAGAAATGTTAAGTATCAGAAGAATGTAATTGTGCATAATTCTGTGTCTCAAATTGTCCGTATTTGACGTTCTGGGTACGTCCCACGGTGCATTTTACTTTGGCAATAAGGGTTAAGGTTTTTATGCTCGTCGATTGATGGGAATTGCAGTTACTGGTATGTTCTGAATTGAGTAAGCTTTATGAAATGGGTGTGGTGGAGCCTGGCATCCAAGATGATGGAAAAGTTCGGTCGAGAAAAGTAATGTAGTTTTGCAAATCTGGAGTTTCTTCAATGAAAAACAAGTGATGGGTCAAAAGAGTTCAGTTTTGCTTGATGTCACTGTGGGCAAAGCATGATTCAACAGCCTCGATATCGTCTTGTAACGGATGTACGAAAGAAGGTGTTGAGCTTGTTTATCTTTTCGTCAAGGATAGTTAAAACGACGTCAATTAATTGGAGTTTATGCCTCCCATAGGGCACCTCCGCATTTGCTTGAAAATTGGTTTTCATGGCGAGCATGTGTGAGGTCAAAAATAAGTTTCACAGTGTCTAAGGTGTCCAGGTTAACGACATTCACATTGTAATCAGAATATTCAACACAATTTGTACAGAAATGGGTGGTAGGCAATTATCACATGTTTGAGAACAAACCAACTTTATCTCTAGTTCGGAACGCATAAAAGGTAGGAACGATTGTTGATTCTAGCTGTTGCACACAAAGTTGAACTATTTTTTAATTGGTGTTTACCTGCAGCACATTTTTTTTCTTATTGGCGCGATAAACTTTAAAATTGCGTTCCTGGTTACGGTAATCAATCGCATAGGCGGATTCTGTTTGTGAAGTTTTATCCGCTTAAATATGAAGAAAACAGTATCAGACACTGGCTTAAGGAGTTTTGCAGTTTTTTAGTATTTTTTTCTTCATGAAGGAAGGTTGAAACATCACCTTGGAGTTTGGCGTAATACTTATTAGTTGGATCATCGGGAAGTTTACGTAGTATTCGGTCGTATTGGATTTACCAGAAAAATTATTGTGATTTGCTTATTGTTACAAAGTTTGTAGACTGCCTAAGGCCAAGTTTGGCTGGTGCATGCTTGTGATGTTTGAGGACACGCATGGCACAGCCTCGGACCTCTGTTGGGTGTGTGGGGGGAGGGGGGGGGGATTAATGATGCATTCCAAGGGAGCAATTAACAAAGGGTGGAATAGATTTTGCAGGGTTTCGTGTGGATATGAATGGTGGGCCTAATGCCTGAACACTTTTTTGAGTGTCTGAAACTAGATAGGTGACAGACAGACGACCCATGTGTGTGTTGGAGGTTTAGCAGCAATGAATCAGAAAAACATTTGTCTCTTTGAAGCACAATCAAATTCGTCTGCTACATATTGAGTCGCTATATTTGTTGACAGAGTGAAGGCAATCACTAGTCTTCTCATAACAGGTAGTGGTAGGTGGTTGGTGAGTTTAAGCAATTTGGCCGTTAATATTTTCTGAATTATTCCTTCTTAACACAGAATTCTGAAATCGTTGCAGAAATTCTGAGAGAGGTAGACTTGAATTCACGTTTTTTTGGCTTGTGAGCTGAACAGGGTACATTTTGCTTTTAAAAACTTAGGAGTGAGTTCAAGCTTCTCAACACTATAGCGTTAAAGGTTTATGGCATTTCAAGATGACGATTTTGAGGTTTAATTTTTACACTGAACGAGCCAAGGAAAATAATGAGCTGCCAAAGATTGAATCAATTTCATTATCAGTGGGTGGGTAACGGGGTGCCAGTTACCAGATAGCCAATGATGCAGTTCTCTAGATGCTACTGACACAAAGTTACCATTTTTTCGAGTGTTTGCATGAGGAGTTGTCAGACGTTGCAATGGGATTGGGATTGGGGTGTAACACGCTGGTTCCATGTCCAGGTGAAAGGATGCCCATCTTATTGGATAGCAGCTCCAAACCCAAGTTTAGTTGTCACCAAGCCACTCATGGCTGTTGCTACCATTTGCACCACACTTGCTCCTTGGCCATACACAAGACGGCTGAACTGACAGCAAGAGGCATTCCTCTTGAACACCTGCTTGGAAACAACTAAATGATGCGAAGCAGACCAAGGATAAAGCATCAGCTCCATTTGAGCCCCCGCAGGTTTAGGACTACGTTTGGAAACCTTGTTGCCAACTCCTTACGCTGTCAGTCACAGGTTTGGACTTGGCAGTATTCCTTGGGGCTGTCATACTCTCTTTAAATCGTAATACCTCCAAACATCAAAGAATCCCTTTTATAGTTGATGTGTATTTAGGACAGAACAGTTGAAATTTAATTGCTACAATCAATAATTGATTAAACTCGCCGGACTGATTCCTTTCTCTCCCAGTTAATAAATTTCTACTCACTCATAAAAAAAAAACTTTAAAACAATGGGATGTGGGGTAGAATGGGTTGTAAGGGGGAAGGGCAAACTTTCAATAAAATTCGACAGAACAACCACTTTTTTTACTGTTAAAAAATTTTTCCGTGATCAGGAAATTGTAAGAAACTTCAAAAATAATGCTATCCTGGCATGTGAGTGGGTGGGTGAGAGAGGTGCTAAGTAACTCTCGAGAACTCCAATATTTATGTCATTTTTTGCACTTTTGTACTCGTTTCAGTGTATAGCTGTCAAGCAATACATTTCACCGAGAAGAGAGTGGCTGGACGCTTAGTTTTTATTGCTGCCTCTCGCTACACGTTTTTTAAGTCATAAATTATTCGTCTGCCCCCACTTGTTTGAACAGCCTGCTAATTGATAAACATTTTTTTGCGTTTGTTTGTGTTTGTTGTTGATTGACAGGTCTCTTAATAATTTCGCACAGCACAACAGCAAAATAAAATTAGTAATGAAAAATACTAGGACTTTTTAAGCATGGGAATTTTCCGAATATTTTTTCCAAGACTTCCATACTTTTTTCCAGGGTTCTCAGAATCTCGTAAATAAACGCTGTTTAGGCGGCTGAAAATTAATTAAGTGGTTCTCCGGAGTGGTACTAAAAAAAATTGACGCGAGCGTGTGGTGTTCTTTATTTTTATGTTTTATTTGTGATTTGTCAGATGCGGGCGATGGCTTTTTTTTTTTTTTTTTTACCAAACAAAACGAAACCAGTAGCTTACGTTTTGTTGTGGAACATAATATCTATAGTGTAATGCCAGGTTCAGCGTACAAATGTTGATAAAAGTCGTTCTTTAGATGCAATTTTTTAGTTGTGACGTACCCTCTGAACGACCCTTAGATTTGTTTCGAGACGATCATGTGAATGGAGCAAAGAGCTGATGTGGTCATTGGCTCCAGAAAATGTTTGATGAAAGTGCTGATGCGTGATTCAGAATTTTTTTTAGACAACGTCATAAAAAACGTTTCATGAAAACTTAAGAAAAATTCCATTCGTGCGCTCCCGAGAACCACATTCTTAACTTTTAGCGGCCTTTTTTGAAACAGACTCATTTTAATGTTTGACTTACCTCCTGAGAGTTAGTCTAAGGCAGTTAAGGGAGGATCGGATAAGGTCGGAGGATTCGTTGGGGCTTAGTCCCGTTGTAGTCTTATCGTTGATCGCTTCGAGCACATCTCCCTCCCGCACCCCCGCCTCCCACGCCTTGCTGCCAGGATTGATCTAAAATCACAAAAACAAAGAAATTATTGGCACAAATTTTCATAAGCGTGTTATATTGGGATACCACATCACAATACAAAATGTAAATAATCAAATTAAAAAACTTACACCTAAAAGTTACTAAAAATAATAACAAAGATTATAATGCATTACAGTGAACTAACAAGAAATGATAAGTGGCAATAAGTGGCAGTTATTGGTTAGAAACTATTGGTTATCGATTTTTAACCCACGGCTGCGATGATTTGGCCGGCTCGACATGCAAATCCGTCTCGGGGCTTCGGATTACGGATTGCTTCGCCCATCGACGTATTTGCGTCTCGCCGGCCAAATCATCGCAGCCGTGGGTTAAAAATCTTTAACCAATCAGTTATAACCTATAACTGATTTATATCACGGTTGGGACGCCCAGCTCACTCGTATTTAATTAAAATGTGTTTGTGTTTTGTGAAAATTGCTTCAAGAAAACTGTCATCAATCAGTGTCTCGATACGAATGGAGGTCATACCATTTTAGTTTGTGGAGGGTGGAAGTGTGTGATAGACGGACGAGTTCTTTCGTCCAAACTTTGTGGAGGGAGGGTGGGGAGTTAGCCAGTTTAAGCGTCGATTTTTGCTGGGTTTACGCTGGAAGCTCGCCCGTGTTTATCGAAGCGTTTATCATGTTTGGAGTGAATAATTCGATATGGACACAGCAGGGATGACGTGACATTGCTGGGACAGTCTGGAAATGTATGTAATTCATTTTGTGCGTTTGTAGTTTGAGAATTGTTAAAAAAATACGGTAATAGGGTATTGATACGAATGAAGGTCATTCCATTTTAGTTTGTGGAGGGAGGGGGTGGAGGAGTTAACGCTGAGTGAATAAGCTTAGTTATGGGCCAGACATGTGAGAGTTTGCAGGGATAGTATTTCTTTCCTTTTAACTAATTAGTTTTGTACGTTTTTATTGCGTTACGTTCTTTTTGCACGCTGTATTTGGTTGTTGGTGTGGGCGTTCCCGGTCGCGTGATCCGGAAGTGTCAAAAGTGTGGGTTATCGGCAAAAGTGTGGGGTAACTTGATAACCCACACTTTTTGCGATGACGCACACTTCCGGTGTTGGTTAACGGGATTTAACCAACGGAAATTTAGCGTGGCGTTGAGTTAGCGTGACGTCACAGCCGTGGTATAATGAGGAATATTGGCTTCATTGTTATTTACGTTTGTCGTGTATGTACTAATAATTTACTGCAAAGTTTGTTTCTTTAGACTAAACGGTGTTAATTGTAACACGTAGGCTGAATGGAAACGAAGACGGACATAAGATAACAAGTGGCAAACCCAAAGTATATTGTGGGTTACAGAAATAAATGTAAATAATAAAGTTAAGTCGAAACGAAGCACTACGTTACCGTACAACTTACATCTATTGAATTATTTTCGCTGATTGCTTATTTCTGGTTTACTTTTACTTTCTTTTACTTTACGTAAAATATCCTAAGTATTTCCTAATAAAATTATCCCCCTCCGTCTCGAGACAACCTAGAAGCTAAAAAGGACGTTTATCCGGCTATTTCCCTTTTAGCTTCCTTTAAGTGGCTTGAAGGTAAACATAATTAAAAACATCTTTAACAGCAAGTAGAAAGAAAATAATCGCTCGTTTTTATAAAGATAATTTAGAAAACGACCTTTAGACACGACGAATTTTTGCTTAAAATTACTGTCATGGTCGAAAATGGTCACTGTCGTCGACTATCCTCCGACAAATCTCTAACCTGCTTAGATAAGATCGTATTCCCGAGTATGCTTTAGTCTTTGAGGCTTTTAGAAACATTTGTTCCTTGGGCTGCTACACGAACATGCATTTGCTGATGGATGCACCGCAGATGGTGTCACAAGGATGATAATCAGATTCCCCGTAACGACGCAACTAGTACGGACAATAATTACACCACTTTGTGGATATTGAAAAAAAAAACCAAACGAGAATGCTTCAGCATTAGTAATTATCAAGGACCGCGGTAGCGGTCCTTATGTAAGCCTCAGCATGAACTTCCACGTTAAACGTCAAACTTTGAACTCCTATAATTTCGCCCAAAATTGACATAGACCAACGAAATTCGGTATTTGGGGTCGTGTCGTAACTATTTGACCGCATTACAAATTTTAATGACAACAATTGAACCGTTCGGCGTCCACGGCATGGCTATTTCTTGTTGTTGTTGTTGTTGTTGTTGTTGTTGTTGTTGTTGTTGTTGGGACTCTTTGCCCTCACCTGGAGACCAAACCACTGAACCGATTTTCAATTTCTATAGCTTAAAACGTAGGTATGGACATCGCCTAGGGCCTTTCGCAGGATATTTTAATGCAACTACAATATTCTTGACACGGAAAGCCAAATGGGCTAAAACTTTTGCTCCCACCTAGAGATCGAACCAATGAACCGATTTTCAATTTGTATAGCTTAAAATGTATGTATTAACACCGACCAGGGCCTTTGAACCCGATTTTGATGTGACTGCAGTATTCTCGTTGGCAGAGCAATTATTATTGCAGAGCACTGGGCAGAAATCATTAATGTTGCTGTTGGGACTCTTTGTCCTCACCTGGAGATTGAACCACAGAACCGATTTTCAAGTTCCATAGCTTAAAACGTAGGTATGGACAAGGCCTAGGGCCTTTCGCAGGCTATTTTAACGTAACTACAA
>JAHWFP010025651.1:0-12611 GCA_023313725.1 Lithobius niger
GGTCCGGGGAAGGGCGGAGATAGATGGAATTTGAAATTTATGGCGATATTTTTCCTTTGCTACCTCCACGTTCTACTTTCGGTCCCGGCCTACGTGCCAGTCTGCCCAAATATTGCTTTTGCATCAATAAATCAACACCTGTCGTAGCATCTGGGGACTGCTGGGTAAACCAGTGTGATCCAATCTAACATGGGAATCGAACTTGAGCTAGAGCAGCCCACATGCTATCGGAGGACCGGGGGGATCGAATCCCAGTGACTTGATGAATGCACAGTGGTCTAGATGGACGGTTTTCACTGCAGTCCCTGGACGCTACGACGGGGTTCTTCCTACAGTTTCATTTTTCTTTTTTTTTGCACTAATGTGTAGAGTACTGTTCAGTATGTGATAGCTGGTATAGGCCATATGGGATTTGCTCTGGACGGCGTTGATTGCATACTACAGCACACTACAAAAAATAGGTTTAATTTCTTTAGCGACATCAGTTGTAAAAGCACTGTGGCAAAGCACTGTTTAGGATGTGAACAAAAGCCCTGAAAGGATGTTTAGCATGTCGCCAAGTGGGGCAATTTGCTGGTGGGTCACTGGGCGACAGTGACACGTCAGCAAGGATGTTTAATGGATAGTCTTGCTTTGACTTTGAGCTCTTTAAGAAGTGCATGGGAGAAGGCAGAGATTGAAGTAGCAGTTTCACATTGAATGTGTGAGAGAAATTGCTGGTGTGCTTCCTTTTTCGTAGGATATCTGTGACATCCTGAACACGTCTGTCTGCAGTGACATAAGTTACGGTCAACTTTTATAAAACACTCTGAACCCCAAACTCCAGCAGAACATGATAGCACAGATCTGACCACAATTTTGAATAATTCAATTTTGGGAGCTGTAAAATTTAGAACTGAAGTACCCGTCATTTATTCCGAGGTCAGAAACGTTACGCAAACGTTAGGTATTTGCGTAGATGCAATCTCCATTGTATAGATTTGAGTTTAAGCAACCACACTGATAAGAGGAAAAAGCGTTATCAGACAACAAAATCACAATACAATAATCTTCAAAACACGATGACTAAATCTGATTTGGTTCGACCTAGAACTCGGTATGCAAGAGACCTTGTGATCTAAAACAAGTTCGTCCACTGGACAAATATTTTAATGAACTGATCCATATTTTTTTAGGCTATATGGCCCATATTCCATGGGCTATGTATCGATTTGCTTCCCACCATCCGCCCCATTCCCCGCAAGAGATCTTTGTCAACATTTTTTCCGGTGAATCCTAACCCCTGCAGTAGATTTATGCCTGTTGACACTCCGATAGCTATTGTCTTTGGCCTCATAGCCTATGTCATAACTGGCGCATCATAGTGGCACTCGCACAGGCACTGTATATTCAGTATGTTGCATGTAGCTACACAACCATTATGGTTAGATATTGTTCTGAAACATGCGTGTAAATGTAGTAACGTAGTAAAAAACATAGTCAAAAAATGTGGCACCAGAAATCAGAGAAAATCCAAGATGGTGGCGAAAAAAAGAACTGAAAATTTTTTTTTTGCTTGTAAGTTCTGAGCCATCGATCAAATTGAAAAGAACCTGTAAAGCAAATATTCTGAATTCACGTCAGGTCGCATGCACACTTCTGTGAAAGGCACCGTCTGATGCGAATTAGTAATTTATGTCTTAAGTTATTATTTTTAGTGCAAAAACTTTAATAATTTTTAACTTCAAACTGCTAGTGTGGTGTTTGTAATAAATGAATTAATGTGGTAAGGCTTACCTCAGAGGTGGACAGCACCTTTTTTTTGTTATCAAATCGTAGAAATTATTTAATATAATCACAGGCAAAGCGACGGCCGTTTCTTTATGTAATATCATTGTGCTTTCTGCTTGTGTTCGTACTGTAATGTTAAATAATAAACTCCGGTATAACCGGGCTTATATAATAGACAAAATTAGGTATTTTTATCACCCTTGTTGGAAAAAGTTACAAGTACTACGGTAACCGCTCTAAAGTCAAAATGCGTCACGAATACCAGTCGAAAAATGGTGCTACTGCACAGACACACAGTCATAGCTCGGCTCCTAGTTATTGTAAAGCCTTTTTATTTTCCTTGTTGGAAAAAGCAAATATCCACCTTTCATGGTAGCCTGTTGCAACTCTTGTATGTTGCTAATGTTTACTGGGACCCACGGTCATTAAGTCTTTATCTGCTTAATCTGTCATAGGTTAAATTATCTATGTACTGTAATTTCATTTCCGGTTCGTGCCTCTAGAACCTTCTAGAGGTTTCGATTTCCCAAACACCCTTGTTATTTCATGGTAGTCAAGGGTAACCCAACCGTATTTAAGCAACAGAGCCAGCATTCAAATTCAGTTAGCATTAGGCTCGACCCCTGCTAGGCCTGCTAGTCTTGTTTTTACGAACCCTTAGTTAGGGCAGTTTCTATGTTTAGGCCCAAAGTAGGCTGAGTTTCTTTCGGTTCCAAACCGAAAGTTCTTTAACTCAGAATTCTGTAGAATTCCCAAACTCAGTCTAGACCTCTTTCCTATTCAGCCAACTTTTTTCATTATAGCCTAACAACATCGGTTTTTTATCTTTTAATTAAGACGATACCAGCAGTAGTTTAAAGTCGAAACTCATCGTGATAGCAGAAGGAATGACGCTACGGCACTGTCAAACAGTCACACACCAGTCTGAAAGCATTTTCTTTATTCGTGTTAGAAAGTACACATTTCTATCTTTCATCCCAAGCTAAATTACATCCATTTATCTTACTGAAAACTACAACAGAAAAGGCTGAATGTCTAAGCTCAGCACGTATTACTTAAAGATACGATGCCATACCATGGTCAAACATCCATAATTCAATTCCTAATTATGATAAAGCTTTTTCATCACCCGTGTTAGAAAATGCACACCTCCGTCTTTCATCCTAGCCTAATTACCCCTGTTTATCTTACTTAGAAATATAACAGCATGGTTGTAAGTCATAACTAGACATGAACACTAGCAGGAGTCACGATGCTATAGCAAGGTGAAATAGCTGTAGGCTATGTCAGGCTCAGGCTCCAACCATGGTAAAACATTTTTATTACCCTTGATAGAAAAATCTAATTACTATCTTTCATCTTAACCTATTTAAATTGTTTACTATATCAGTTTAAAGTCGAAACACAGCATGGATATTAACGAAAGGTACGACGCTAGCATAGTTACTTGCATCCACCCAAAGCCAAAATTGGTATAAGAGAACCCACCAAGTTTCAAAAAATGGTCAGCCTTTGAATAGAAGGTAGGGATGTCATTCAACCAGGAGAAAGCCGCCAAGGTTAGGCCTGTTAGCCAAGTTAAACACGCCAAATATTAGTTCGAAAGTTAAATGAGTGGGTTTGGGCTACCTATGGTACGGTATTTTGTGATGCGTGCAGGCTTACATTTCTTTGCATTTCAGCTTACATGAGTAAGCTCCCCTTTAATTTTAGTTTGTATTCCATTTGTATTTCTGTTTTTCTCAAAAATGGGTTGGTCAAGCATCCGCCTGCTAATTGGTGGGTTTGCTTATTTGACACCAGAGAGAATCGAGGATGGAACTCTTGTTCGGATTCGATTATGATGTGAGATCTTTCCTGACTGTTGATGGCATGAATGGCGTGTAACGATCGATGTAACCAAAGAATGTGAGTGGTGGCGAGCTTTTGCATGAAATATCGTGAGATTTTCGTAATCTAATGACCGTGAACCACCCAACTTCGGGAAATTCAGAGCAAATATATTATTGATTATTTTACGTCCGCGTTTCAGCGGAAACAAAGTCTCAACCCTACGTTAGGCTAAGTGATTTAGTATGGCTAATTTCTGTCACAAGATACAATCATAATAATAATAACTAGAGAAAGCCTGTGCTATGCACGGCTGGTGATAGCGGCACCATTTGCAACACTGGTACAGTATGGTCGCTCATGTGCATGTCTGTGTATAAAACAATTTTTCGCCTGCTAATAATGTTACTTCCTTGCTGAAAAATCCGATCTATGCACGGATGGTGTTGGATACACAAGGAAAATCTGACTAATCAAATTTCTATGCATAGTGGCTAACAGACGCTGATTTTGACACGTTCGCTCACTCAATCAGCGCCCCAACCCCTTTCCCAGACCCCGTCTCCACATACCGACATTTGAATGTATCCACGTGAAATAAATAAATATGCTTTTGTATAACAAAGTTTTGTGGAACAAATTTTGTGCCTGGCGGCGGCGCTTTGGCTTTTTTATTTCTGGGGGAGGCAGAAAGTAAAAATCCGACTTAGTGTTTTGTTTTCATTTTATTGTGGTCTCATTCTTGCCGACCACTTTTTAAGGTAACAATGATAAGCGTGTGCACCGCAAGTTTAAAGCGATTGTTAGCTTCTACTTACACTCCTTTCTCCCTTATACGATCTTATTATGTAGATAAATCGGGTTTTTACCACAAAACTTTGTCGGGATTTCAGAAGGGAAGGTGGCACTTACACTGTTCGCTAAAGCTTAACGTGTGAAGTTCAGGTTTTTAAGGAACTTCTGAAAACAAACCTCCTATAGTAGGATCTTAAGAGCGGATGGCAATGCATTGAAACAACCTTTCTTGGCAATGCGTTCCATGCTGACATCAGGACTGAAAAGACATTTTGTCTATACTCTAAGCGTTCTGGTTGTATTTTCACCTTAAACAGTTGTCCCCAGGTCGCTTAAATGCTGTGAATTCGAAAAAAGGCAAGTTGATTGACAAGAAACCACGAACATTCTGGTACGTCAAAAAAGGGCAGCATGCAATCTGCGAATTTCAAAGGGTGTTAAGCTTGTTCTGGCAAGGCGCACATCATGTGGTAAGTTTTGCCAGCCAGGCAGGCTCTTTGTAGATTTGTGCTGTACCCTTTCGACCTTGTCAGTGTCACCTAAGTGTGAGGTGACCACATTTGGCTTGTGTACTCGAGCAGCTGTACTAAGGGTATTAGTATTGCTGCTTGAGTATGCAAGCCACGTGTGGTCACGCTCAGTCTTGGGTCGGAGAGGTACAGCGTAAATTTACAAAGATGCTGCCTGGCTTGCTAAACTTACCCTTTGCTCTTTGTAGATTTGTGCTATACCCTTTTGACCTTGTCAGTGTCACCCCAGAGTCGCTCGTGTATGTCCATGCTTCACAAAACTTAGTTTCTTCAATCACATTATTGCACACTCTGGGTAACAAATGCTGATTTTCGTTCATTTTGCTCACTTAATCAGTGCATTGTTAATGCAAACATTAACACAGGCTAACTAAATGTAGATAAACTGTCGTACAGGCATAGAAACATTCAGTAAAGTGGAAGCAAGCACCCATATTCCGTGTGAAAGAGGAACATGGTGGGAGGTGTTAAATCCTTACCATCATGCAGAATGTTCAATTTAAGAGTTAAAAACCTTAACCCCCTCCCTTGTTTACCAACCATAACTCTGGCACCATTCTCTTTACCCGCTACACGACTGGTTTTTGCAGAATCATGCTTCTCTTGAATTTTTACATAATGAAAATGTAATTCGTTATCAACTTCACAAATTGTAAACTTCACTGTACTAAAAATGTCAGCGCCCAGTTTGACCTGTCATGCATGTTCTGGTCCTACACCACTAAGAGTGAGCACAGAGCAAGCGAAGACTTACGATCATATCCGCAGGAGACTTCGTATGTAATTTCATACATAGATATGGCAGTATTTGTAGGTTGTCCTCCTAACAAACGAAATACCCACATGAGCAATACTACGGATCCTTTACTATAAAATTGAGACCCATACTTCCACTCTGTACAAGTGGTTTGGAGGCTTAAAGGTACGTACTTGACAAGGAGCATGTTGGCAGGTTTTTACTTAATGAAGCATGCCGGAGTGGTTCACTCACGATATTTCCCAGGGTTGCGTGGCAAGTGTGACCTTTGAGGTCTTCCGTTAACTAGCATCATAAAATAAGTCCAAGACTCTCTATTTACCGAAATGTACAGATCCAGTTCGATGGCTATACGTTAACCCATTTCACTTACTTATTTAAGCGAAGGTGCTTCTGAATTTACAGAGCATTATTTTCATTACAGGAAGACACTTGTTGGCTGCCGAAGCGGACTGCTTGTCTCCAGCCATTGATGAATTCCCTCCTGATTTCCTGACGCAGGCCCAGCGCCTCCAAGGCGGAGTAGCTTTTCATATTGTAATATCGGCTTTCATCTGCTATGCTCTGGCTATAGTCTGTGATGACTATTTTGTTCCATCACTATCTGGCATCAGTGAAGGTAAAGAGCAACATATTACTTATTAACAATTCAGACTCGAACCATTTTCGATTATTCAGCTCTCAAAGGTACAGTATTTTAGATTCTTTGATGTTTGTCCCGTTCTAGAATATAGTTTGGATTAAACTGATACGATACAAACAGGTGTTTTTAATGTAATTGGAAATATTGTTGCTTACCTAAACACTGTACATGGATACTGATTCACTGATCCACTTGTATGCGACAGATAAATATTATAATTTAAAATGATTTCACAATAAGTCTAAATTTTTACACACATTTTTATACTTGCAGAATTTCTTGGAATTTGGCAATATCCAAGAAATTATTTCCATAATTGTTTAGCACAATTTTTTTAGCGCAGAGGTAATGGTGGATCTTTGCATAAACCTAAACACTTCTTAATGCTCTTTGTAATGTGGCACAGATGGCATTGGGGAATAGGCAAGAAAATTCTTTAATGTGGAGCATCAAAATAAAATAATTTTTTTTCCTAAAACGAATATGAAATTGAAAAAGAACAATTGTACATGGGAAAGGTTAGGATTAGTGGTCGTCGTAAAGCAATGATCCTGCATGTGAGAAGTTTCTTTTGAAAAAGTTGAATGCAAAAGTTGTTGTGACATTATTAATGTAATAAATAATTAATAATTCCCATCTACGGTAAAGTTGTCGCACCCCAAAAATGGAATTCTAAGGGAAGCCTTTTTGGAAAAAGTGGAATCATGGAAATCATTCTTCCCGTGTGTTGGAAATATGAAGATCAACGAATCAGTATCTGCATACAGTGTTTATGTTAGCACTTACGCCTGGTGGTTTGATTTTAACCAGAAAGCAATTATGGATGCATCTAGGGTAGGAACACCCTTAACCCTGTAACTTTCATTCCTAATTAATGGAAACGTTTGTGAATGCTTTCAAATCCAAGCTCAAAGTGATGTATAGTAGTTGTGGAAGTTGTATTTCAATTTTGAATTATTTTTTTGTTTTTTGTTCATAGCTCTCAATCTGCCGAGCGATGTTGCAGGAGCTACTTTCATGGCTGCCGGGACTTCAGCCCCTGAACTATTTACCTCTGTTGTAGGTAAGAATTAAAGGTATCCATTGAAATAGAATTGCACCTTGTGAACACCAAAATCAGGTTTTAATTCATGAAAATCGAGAACCTCAAAGATGTTTTAAACCATCATTAACACTGCTTAATTACAACAGAAAGCCAGTTAGTTTTGCGTGGTGCTCAGTAGCAATGCAAACCTAGTTCCATTGTCCTTTGAACTTTGAACCTTCTACATGTCTTGTCAATTGTTCAAATCTAAGGCTGTAGCCGGATGGTCAGCTAGGCATCGTGTTGGCCAGTAATGTATCGGAGTGCTTACATTGTTGATCTTCAGCATGATGCTTGCTAGTTCAATATTTCTGCCATTATGCCAGTTTAATTATTTTGCCTCAAAGTACCTTTATCTTTTTAGTATATGCATTCACAGATGCTGATCACATTTATCACTTACAAATTGTAATACCTAAAATTTAAGCCACTCTTACATCTAACATTTTTACTTCACCATCGAGCAGTTGCTACACGGTTCAAAGAATTGTACTTATATAGTAGCAAGAATTTATAGGGTTGGGGAGGAGAATTTGTGACTGAGACCCATACTGAAACTCCTTAGATACAGTCGTATTGTATTAGTTCAGTCTTAGTTTATAGAGGGCGCCAAGTGTTTTATGTGGGAATTTCTACTCAGTTTTTAGCTTAAAATTAAACTAAACTAAACGAAACTAGCTTGAATTTAATTATTATTTAGCCTAGCTTTGTTGTAATTTAGTTTACCTTAGATTTGGGGTAAAAATTAGCAAAAATTACCAGATGGAACACGTGGCGCCCTCTGAAAACTCAGACTGAACTAATGGGGACGAATCTAACATGTTTCAATAGTGACTTTTTAGAGTTACTAATTCTCCTCCCAAACCCTATAAATTCTTGATAGTAGCACTAACTTAATTTACATGATGTTAAGCTTGTAAAAATAATACTCTGAACAATTTGTATTATTTTATGTGTAAATGACTATGCATCAAGCAAGGTGTGTGAGCATGAAGAATATTTGTTAAAAGTTGTTCAAAAAACAGTTGATCAAAAATGTGACCATAAAATTGATCAAAAGTTGTTCAGCCCATGTTAGTAAGTTTATCATAAGTTTTAGAAGAAATTTAAATGTACTTCTAAATAAACAGGTTTAGCTTCATACCTTCTTTATTGTTCCGTCTTAGGGGCTTTTATCACGCAAGGTGATATAGGCGTTGGCACCATTGTGGGATCAGCAGTCTTCAACATTCTTGCTGTTGTCAGTGTTTGCGGTTTGCTTACTGGAACGGTAAGCATAAAATAGCCAGTAATATGAATTAGTAAATGAATTAGTGCTGCAGGTTTCATTGTTGATTAAGCCTACCAAAAGGAGGGTGACTACCTTTAAATGGTACCATTATGATTTTACATCCTTCATGTATAAAAATCTGCAATATGCTAGAGTAGAAGTTATACAATTTCTTTCACTCAAATATGTTTATGAACCAAAGCCAGCCTCTAGCTACCAAATCTAAAAACTCGACTTCTGATACATGACATATTACTCTATAGCCAACAGATAGCATGGAAACACGAATAATTTTGCAAACATTTCACAATGTTTTCCTCTCAACGCATGCAGCACCTGCTCTGTAGCCAACTGGTGGTCGAGACAGATATTTCAAAACAGTTTTCACAAAGTACAGAAGAAAGATTGACGATGTCAATTTTGAAACCATACCTCTTTCCTTTTTTTTTTTTGACCTGTGCTGTGGAGGAAAACATCGAGAAAAATATGTTACGCAAAATGCCTCATAATAACGCCTAGAAAAACCTATGGTGCATCATGCGTGCATTATCATTTTACATTAGAGTATGGACAATTAAACTACTATAGTGAATCTAAAAATAAAAAACC
Organism: Lithobius niger; assembly: GCA_023313725.1. Classification (NCBI taxonomy): domain Eukaryota; kingdom Metazoa; phylum Arthropoda; class Chilopoda; order Lithobiomorpha; family Lithobiidae; genus Lithobius; species Lithobius niger. Next base: position 9,289 of record JAHWFP010025651.1, read on the forward strand.
CGTGCCAGTCTTTATTGATGCCAGACTTCGTCTTTTACAGGTTACTTTCTTTTTACAATTAGACTGTAACAAACAAGGAGTAAAACTTCCATCGTTTCATTTCTCTTCGCTTCTAAGCAGTTACCGAATCCAGTTTTTTTTTTGTACGACGTGATTTTTCGTTTAGTGTCAGGAAAAAACACCGTAAGATAGGGTTGGAAGGGAGCCTAGAGCAAATCTATTTTGGCTGCTATTTTCAAGCTTTTCTTAAGTTTGAAAATAGCCCCGGTCATGGTTCTGTAGCCACAATGCCGAAATAGCGAACAACTGTTAACTGAAAAAAATGTTTCATGTACAAATGCTTTACCTCGTTGTGTCATGGATTAGAGAGATTTCAAGTATTTAACCAAACAATAACGTAGATCTCTTTTCCGAACTAATCTGACAGTTCAGTCGTCAATCCCACCCCATTGAGCAGGTTTCATTAAAAAGGGACGTCATACTTCTATCTTTTAGGAACGGGCTCACTACTTCAGCGTATTCATAAGCATATGTTCACCATCATGCCTGCATTGTTAGTAGCTTTACTGAGCAGTTTAAATTTAAATACAGGCGAATATATACGTTTATTTCGTATAGTCGAGTGACTTGTTAGTTCAGCTGTTGTGTTCCGTGTGACCACAATTTTCACCATTTGTTGTATGTTTACATACATAATCTTAGCAAAGAAAAACTGTAGGTTAGCCATCTTTGGTTAGTGGATTAAGAGGGGAAACCACCCGAAAGAGCCGATGAGTCCAATGTTTCATCAGTGATGTCACTCTGAGGGATCAGGACACTAATTTGCGTTCTTATGAGTTATTCATGAGCTGTGGCAACAGCTGCAAGTTATTTGGTCGGTTTAAACATAGTCAATCTCAAGGGCCAACAACACTTCGTCGTCATTGTCAATAACCGCCTTAAGCTTGTAGCACACTGCTCCGTTCCGTTCCAATGACTGACGGCAATGACGGCAATGACTGACGGTCCAGAGCTCATTGTTTCTGTAAGTAAACGTTTCAGTCAGATCCACTGAGCTTTTAAATTTGATCGCGCCCAAAATGGCTGTGCAAATGAAGAGGGACTTGTAGTGACCTTAAATAGGTGGTTAAATAAAAAGTCGTAGCAAATTAGATATTAATTCTTTATGTTCGGGCATGCTGACATTTAAGTCCAGAAGACAACTAAAATAGGTTCACAACTGTATTTATTAGGGAAAAGGCGTTGTGCGCAGGCACGTAATGGACGACGACGGCCGTCGACTAATGGCAGGTGCGCACACTTCTCCGATGCGATCAATTTTTGACTGAAAGGATTCTGCCTCAACAAACCCGTCCATCAGCCGACGGGTCATCATGGAACGGCACGGACCAGTATACGCGGATCCTCTAATTTACATGCTTTTAATCCAAACAGAAATTTGATGGCCTGTGATGTGACGTGACGGAACGGAACGGAGTAATGTGCTACAAGCTTTATCGAGCTTAAGATCGTCTGCAAATTTTGAATTACAGATTGATGAAAGATTACATGAGAAGTCGTTTAAATAGACCATAAACAACAGCGGGCCCAAAACGGAGTCATGCGGTACGCCGCTGATGATGTGGTATGCCACGGATGCTGAAAAGCAATCTCCAACCAATACGCACTGCAATGAGATCTGTTTATAATAAATGCATGCATACATTTCGATAGCTTTTCACTGATGCTTAAGTTTTCAAGCTGAAAAAGCAGCTTGGAAAGTGTAGCCGAAGAGCTAATTGTTTAGGAAGGACTCATAGATCCATGAAGTTATGTTGATAAACAATACCATGGCATGATAGTTCCACTATTGTTTTGTAGTTTAGTAACTAGGTCGTTGTTGTTATCGACTTTCTTGACAAAGTTATAACCTAACTAACAACCAATGCGCATTAAGGAGCACGGCCAATAACTATTTCATTATTTGTAGGTTGTTCCTTTGGATTGGTGGCCTTTGACCAGAGACTGTCTTGCCTATACTATAACTGTTGTTGCTCTCATTCTTGTGATCAATGATTCGGAGATTCAATGGTAGGTGTACTTTAAAAAAAACTGCAGGTTTGTCTGGATAAATATTTTATTCCATGATTTAAAATGATACCGATGGAGATTTGTTAAGTCACAGTAGAACAGATCAAATACAAATTGTCAACTATTATAGTACTAGAAGCCGGCCCGACTAAAGACGGGTGAATTTAGATATATCTACAACAATAAGTCTTTCTCCGTCCCAGTTTTCCGCCTCCCCGAAATCCTCCCCAAAGGCAATGTACTGAACGCGTATTTACGTAACCAACTTATTTTGATTAATTTTAGGTTGTCATTTGTGATGATCTTTATTTAACAACAAAAGGGCACCAGTTATGCTGGGTTAAATTAGTTTCAAGTAATTCTTGTTCATTAATCGAGGTAACAAAGGTTTACCAAGCGATAAGCCTGCAACAACGGTCGTGCATGCGATGATTGTTGTGCCGACAATTCTGTTTCAATTCAGCTCACCACTGGAAGTCCACATCTACGAAATAAATAAGTCTCTCTATCGTATCAGGCTGCCGTTAACAACACGTTGTCATTTGGTTTAAAACTGTAAGCTTTTAACTGAAACACCGATTCTTCCATTTAGCTTATCAACAATATCAACAAAGACAAAATCTTTAGCCAGCCAGTAATGCCATATTCAGCATGACCAGGGATAGATTGCATGCCAGCAATGATAAACAACGTGGGCTGAAATTGTGGTCAAGTTTATAATCGATTGTTATCTGGTTGTGCACCCTCCATTGTTATCTGATTGTGCAGCGTTAGCCGGCCAGCCAGTCTTCTTGGCTTTTTTATGACGTATGGTTTATGGTTGATTGTATTACATTTATAATAATACAATAAAACCCTGTGGCTTTTAATAATGTGTCAGAAATGCCCTGCAGACACACTTTCAAGGTCATTCACTGCTTAAATTATAATATGATTCATGGATTGCAAATAAGTTACAGACACGTCGTTGTCGCCTCAAATTAGTTTGCATGGTTGGTATTCTTTTTCTGCTCTCTACATGTTTGCATAATTTGTTTTCAGTTCAAATGTCCCTCAAAAGGTCTTGTACACCTGACCTTGAAAGTGTGTATCAATGGCATGTCCAACTCAGTATTTAAAGACACATGTCTGCTTTTCTATTAAACTGGTCATCAAGAGGATGGATGGTACGTTTTGTGAAGGTGGATGGGACGTTTTAAAGTTCGCATTTAGGGACTGAGTTGCCATACTGAAACAGCCGGATATTGAAACTG
>JAHWFP010025671.1:0-11893 GCA_023313725.1 Lithobius niger
AAAAAAAAAACAACTACTGTACGTACATCTCTGTGGAGAGCACCAAACATTATCAATCGGGTATCCTCGCCATTAAATGTGAGGGATTTAATGTGTTTGTTTTCTACTCTTCAAGCAAAGAAGCTTAAAACTTAAAAGTGGGGGAATCCTTAGAATTCGGATGATCACTTGTTTCATTGGCCGAAGCGGCGAGAACAACATTACTGTACTCAACCCACACATTTGAATTTGGTTGCTTATTTGTTTGTTTGTTTGTTGCCTTTGTCTAACGCTCCAGCTTCCACAAAAATCATCGCATAAACTTATTTTTGATTTGGAGGTAAATCTCCACCTCAGATTCTTTGTAGTTTTAAGTGTTAAAGACAAAAATCCTTGAAAACCCAACTTCTAAAAAACAATAACTTAGAAGTCTTAAAAGTTACATTACAGCGGGCAAGCTCTGCCATTCATTAGTTGCTATCCCCCTGTTACGATCTCCCTTCCAGAATGTAATAACATTTATTGACAAAAACAACAACGTTTGTGATGCGAAAAAGTACTGTAATCACAAATTCAAATTGAACATTCGCATATCTGTACAAGGTGACCTTGAACACCATTTGGAGAGTCCACATTTCGGGGTTGACAGACGACTTCTTGTTAATACAGGGGTTTGTTAAATCACTTGATGACTTAAATCTAAAGGTGACATTGTGATCCTTTGTTCACGTTTACTGTTCGGTAGTTCTCTTCCCTAAGTATGGAGTATCCAGACATCGAACTGGCAGACATGCACTACATGTATGGTCTTGCAGATGGAAATGCATTGGAAGCACGACGTCTCTACGCTCAAAGGTATCCAGACAGGAATTTGCCATGTGCTAGAACGTTCAGTCGTATCCACCAGCGCTTACGGGAAACAGGCTCATTTGGGAGACGGACATCGGATGCTGGAAGACCCAGAACTGTGCGAACTGTTGGCTTGGAAGACAGAGTTCTCCAGCACATAGCAGAAAATCCATCGGATAGCACACGACGCATTGCACGCAGAGAGGGTGTCAGGAATTCGACGATTTGGGACATTTTGCATCATAACCTGCTATACCCCTACCATTTGCAACGTGTCCAAGGTCTTGGCGAGGCCGACCTTCCACCATGACGAGCGTTCTGTGTGCGACTGAATCATGAATGTGGAGCAGACGCTCATTTCCTGCCGTCTATCCTGTTTACAGATGAGGCTGGCTTCACACGTGATGGCATATTCAACTATCACAACAACCATCTTTGGGACCATGCAAATCCGCACGAGGTACAACAATCTAGACATCAACAACAATTTAGTCTAAACGTTTGGGCTGGAATTGTTGGTGATCATTTGGTAGGGCCTTTTATTCTACCTCGACGCCTAAATGGAGAAACCTACCTCCATTTCCTCCAGTATGACTTGCCCCAACTACTGGAAGACGTTCCCCTGGCAGTCAGGACACGAATGTGGCTTATGCACGATGGTGCACCTGCTCACTTCAGCCTTTTGGCCCGACATTACCTTGATGGAAGCTTTCCTGACAGATGGATTGGACGTGCAGGCCCAATAGCATGGCCTGCTAGATCTCCGGACTTAAACCCGTTAGACTTTTATCTTTGGGGACACTTAAAGTCACCCGTGTACAGTACACCAATTCCCAATGCTGATGTACTTCGCCAAAGGATTGTGGATGGATGCAACCAGATTCGCACAACCCCTGGAATCTTTGAACGGGTTCGTCGGTCCATGGCGCAGCGGCTTCGGAACTGCATCGAGGCAGAGGGGGGTCATTTTGAGCACCTACTATGATAAAACGCTTACGTTTAGTTTGTTTTCCGTCGTATTTATCTTTTTGAGTTGCTTGTCACAGAATGTTCTGGAGAGGAGGTCTTTTGCGGATGCGTATTGCAGTTAATTCCAGCAGAGCCGCAAATGCAATGATACTCAGTAAAACTTTGAGTAGTCATCTTCTGTTTACTTAATGATGTTTTATTTCTCGATTGTTTTCAATCACACAGTAATGTGATACGATGTGTTTTTTCTGGTATGTACAATTTGTTTCATTAAAGTACAAGACCAAAGCAGTTACTCCTCTCTTCCCCCACTCTAAAGACTGGTGCATTTCCGGACCCATGTTTATAGGACTTTTTCTTCTTATCTTTGATCACACAGCGGACCCTCAAAATATTTGACACCAATTTGTATATATATATATTTGGCTTAGGAGCAGACTTAATGATGTGAGCAGACTTGATGAGGCTTTGTTAGGGAGGATTATTAAACAAACCAAGCTTTAACAATCAGCAAGAAGGCGAGCGAGCTCATTCTTGCCACGGTAGCAAAGAAAAAGGGCGAGCGGGCGACAATGAGAACGGATATGCGCTCTAACAATTAGAAATAAACACTATTACTTCAATAATGCTGACTATTACAGCCGAGTTGAATCAGCGGGAATCAGTTTGACCGGCGTATGTTACGCCGGGGAACAACTAGCTATTAGAAAATTAGTACATGCACACACAGAGGTGAAACGTCATGATTATTGTAAGCGCGCAAAGCACCAAAATTATACATGCAGGATACAGTAAATCTAGACACACGTTAGTGTGTCGCCGCCAAGTAACAGTAGATCATCCCATTGTAGACATCCGATTGTTAAAAATTGATTGTTAATGATAAAAAGGCGGCTCGCTAGCAGACATGTGTCTGTTAACTGTAGCAATTGAAAGCATATTTTGGCATGTTGAAGATAAATCCCAATGCGACAGAAATGTTTCAAATTGTGGAAAATGTAAGGGGAAGGACAGGGTCGGATTTATAAGTAGGCCCGAGAGGCCCGGGCCTATAGCGACACTTTTTTAGGGGTGGCATGACGGTTTAAACACAACTGTATGTGAGAAAAGCTGGTGCGAGCTTTGCGGGCGCTCCGCTTTTCATGAAAATTGATTAACTAAATGCTACCGCCATCAATTGTTAGAATTACGCTAACCTCAGATGAGACTAAAAACGTTACGAAGTACCGCCACGTGTCAAGAGATGACGCTATAAATAAGTTGTTGCTATCGTGTGCAATACATATCAGTAATGCTTTCCACAACAGTAACGGTACACTACCATGTAGACCGATTTTGAGGTTGACAAAGGCTCATTTTTTTCCAAAAATGTCTGCGAATTGTTCAGGGTATAACGCTTCAACATTTTTTCTCCATCAAGTGAATGTCGTATCAGAAATGATTGGATGCTGGTTAGGTGCTAAACTTGAGTAGGGCCTGCTGATTTTTTTTATTTTTTTATTTAAAACGTAGTTACGTTATTACGAACTTTTCATTGCCTGGTCACTTTGTGTTAGGTTGGCTGTTATGCCTTAATCTATAGTAGTGAAATAAAATAATATAATAATAATAATATAAATGTTTAACCTGCCACATATAGCTGGTTTGGTGACGGAAGGGTAAAACCACTAACACCGCCCCTGATTTAATTCGATAATAAAGAAAAAATAGAAGACAGGTGCACTACAGGTAAAGGATGTATCACTAATAAACCCTCTTAAGGAATTTAGATAGGGCACAAGCTCTAATTAACCGACGAAAACAATGAAGAGAAGGCGAAGTCACCACCTCAGTTGGAAGCGAGTTCCAACAGGGCACAACACGGAGTGCAAAGAAGTGTCTTCTGCAATCGAGGCGGGACGAGAGAAGCTTCAACTTTAATGGGTGACCACGAGTCGCCTGAAAACTTTGACGTTCAAAGAATGAGAATTCAAGGGGTAATAAGTTGTGAATGATCGAATAAGTCAGTGACAAGTCTGCGTGCAGACGGCGCAGTTCAAGTGTGGGTAAGCCCAGTCGTCGTAACCTATCTGCAAAGGGGAGTTTCCGTAAGCCCGGCAGACTCCTGGTGAAGTATCTTTGCACTGACTCAAGCAAATAAATATCGCCCAGAAGATAGGGCGACCAAACTGGGCTCGCATACTGAGCAAAATGAGCGAGTAAAACTAATCGGGAAACAAGGGAAGAAAGGGACAAGGCCCTAGTAAGTAAATCCCTAAAATGTCTTGATTTAAGTTCAAAGGGCAACAGAAATACGTTACTTTCAATTACTTTGCTCAGTAACACAGCATAAGTTATTTTTGTCCTACTAATTTTCCATGGTTGCAAACGAACATACAAATGATGCGTCAATAACGTTGTTTTTATGTTGCTGTCTAGCTAGCTAGCTGTCTTGCTAGCTGAAAAGATTTTTCCCATGTTAAATCCCATAGACTTTTTGCTCATGGCTAGCGCAAAATTGCAAAGGCCTACGTACTTGAACTTTTGCACACGGATGCATGGTGATCTGAGAATGGTCCTTTTGTTGGTTTGGGGGTTGTAGGGGTCAGGATAAATGCGTGGGAGGGTTTTGAAATTCGCCACCGGCGAATTTAAATTTCGTTTCTTTTCCAAGTTGCAACCATAAGATTTTAAGCAACAATGGCTTGAACAATTCAAGACTGGTCCTTAGATTTATTGTAAAAGCCTGGACGAACTACAAACTGAACTGTAACGAAGGACAAAATAAAGAAACATTAACGTTGCCGTGGATTGCGTAAGAATAAAGGGATGCACGTTAGATAATGGTTACGCAACAATACGAGCATACACGATATAATGGGTTTTTTGTTAATAACCCAAAAAAAAATGCTTCGCGTTCTGCTGTTTTAGTAACAGCGACCTTCGGGGGTTTCTGCATGACTAAATGTGAACGAAATCTTGAAAATTTAAGGGGAAGTTGCAGGGATAAACAAAACAACTGAAGGGGATGCGCTGATTGAGTGAGCGAAGCGAACGAAATCAGTGACTGTTCGTCAGTGTGTGCAAAAATAGGATTGACGCATTTTAAACAGACGGTGTAACCTTATGTACGTTCACAGTCCTATGAAAGTTGTGATAGCCACCCAAAACCAAAACTGGTAAAAAAAACCGCGAAGTTTCCAAAAACTGTCGGCCTCTGAAGGTAGTGATATCATTCCACCAGGGAAAGGTCGCCAAGGTTAATCCTGTTAGCCAAGTTAATCGCACCTAATAATACTTTGGGCGTTAAATGAAAACTTGAAGATTGCTACCGCCAGTAGCAATGTTCGAGTTTTCATTTAACTTTCGAAATATTAGTATGTGCGATTAACTTGGCTAATAGGATTAACCTTGGCGGCCTTTCCCTGGTGGAATGATATCACTACCTTCAGAGGCCGACCGTTTTTGGAAACTTGGCGGGTTTTTCTACCAGTTTTGGTTTTGGGTGCATAAAGTTAACAATTATTCAACAGAAAATCTCCTAAACGCCACATTTTAAAACGGGTCTTTACCGAGGGATCGACTAACGGTAAGTAAATAGACCTTTGAGACCGTACTTGATGTGGTGGATCGAGAAAAATGCCGCTAGGAGGTATATCCCTTTAAGAATTCTTATAATTTCGAATTAAATTTCATATTTTCTAAGGTTTCCCAAACAGCTACTCTGCTAAGCCTATTATCAGCCTTTTCGACGTCTAGTATAGGTTATCAAAGATTGGCAAAGCGGCAATGCGTGCACCTGCGCACTTGGAGGAAAGTCTTAGCAATTTAATTACACAGATACTATTCTTTAAAAGAACATCATTAAATAACTTAGGAATAATATCCCAGTGTGGCGCTTAAAACGCATCTTCCGTCTTTATTACTGTCTGTGACTCTTCAGCCTCATCTGCTAGATTTGTGCTCTGTGCTCTTGTCCTTTGACCGCTTTCATTCCCTCCTCCCCCCCCCCCCCACCCAACTTTTCTGTACAGGTCATTTGACGATCTCTTCAGCTGTGTACTATACTATTGGCCAAAATAAGACTAGGTTTGACAAATTGAGGGTGCAAATAACCAGTGTTGAGGTGCCCTTCCTTTCATATTCTTCCTTACTTCAAGTGAAGCGTCGTACTATACTTGGAAGCGGCATGCAGGCAAACGAACGTTGATATGGCTTAATACTAGTCCACTCCTATTCCATCTTGCTGTAAAAAATACTATCTCTCGGACATTATAAACCACTAAACGATGCGTGAATTTGATTTGTAATTAGTGTGCTCTATTTCACAACTGAGTTCACAGTATTAAGTGTTCATAACTAAAGATTAACTAACAGTATTATTTCTCTCCACGCCAAAGGTCCAAGCGTTTTACACATTACTTTCTTTCTTTCGCATGATTAGGTCACTGGTCGAAATCGACCAGTTAACTTTTTAGTAGAGGTAATGACAATTAGTATTAAAAAACGCTTAAGCATACAAAATACGGCTGCAAACCTTAAAAAAAAAACCAGACAGACACAAGAAAGAGACATGTAAGCCATAAGCGTCACACCAATTATACGTGTAAAAAAATTTGCTGCATCCAAAAAAATACACGTATTAGTGCGGCACTGATGGCTTACACGTCTTTCTCTTGTACCTGTTCCTTTAGAGCATTAAGAAAGAATTTGGCGACAATCGATGACGTCATGTACTGTTGGGGCATTGTTGGATGATTGTTGCAAATGGTCCTTTTTCGCTAATTTGGTGCCTGTAGGACCCACGAAAATAGTCCTACGCTTTAATCGGGCTGTTTTCCTTTGTTTTGGCACCTTATTTACATTTTATAGCCCCTCCATTTCCAGAGGAGTAAATGAAGAGACAAATAAACAAACAAGCAACACCTTTTTAAGTGATGTAGATGCACGCAAGAATAATTATAGAGGCTATCCGTTTTGTAAAGCTTACAGTGCTTCAAACGAACTTGACAATAAATACTTCGCTCGAAATTGAAAATCAGCTTAATATTTGTGTTTTAACAATTGGATCGCATTTGGCAGAGTATTATCGTGTAAGGGATGAATTTTGAAGAGGTGAAAATGTCTGATGATCGCCCACCGTCTTAGCTTGAAGGCTGGATAAGAGATTTGCTGTCAGACATTCCACCTTATTAAGCCCACCATTTTGTAAGTACAACTTTTCTAGTTAGCACCCTTCAGAACCAGAATAAGACAGAAATCAAACCTAATGAAACGGGAAGATTTCTGTCCTCTTCTGGTTCTGAGGGGTGCTCACTAGAAAAGTTGGACTTAGAAAATGTTGAGTCATCAGTATTTTGTGGACCACCCTGTATAAGGGTTCCAGAAGTGTACGTGCAGCTTTTAATTGCAGGGGCGTTACTATGAGCACTACTAAATGGTGCATAATGCCAGTCAAGGCCAGAGTGTTGACATGAAAATTGATATTTTGAAAACCAACATGAAGGGCATAAAATCAGTTGATATGCGGTTGAAAAGGTTACAGCATTGAAATCAGCATTTGAGTTCAAGATGGTCTTCACTAATTGGGTGTTTCTCTATCACGTTTAGGAGTTTTTATTGTGTTTCATTTGTGATTTGTGACCGGGAATTACCTCTCGAAAATTAAAATTACTGTGTTATAGAATGACCTTGTGGTTTTGTGTCATGCTGTCAGGAGCGGAATTTCAATGATGATGGGCATAGTTTGGACAGAAATTGTTTTTTCCCCTATGTAACCCCCAGATCAGAGTGCGAAAACGGGGTGAATTTGTACAATGTATATACCATGAAATAACTATGGACATTCTAAAACATTGTCTAAAAAGTACAATTGTGGTTTTTTTTTAGTTTCTTTTAGGTTTACTTTTGAGTATAGATATTGAAAAGTAAACCTAAAAGAAACTAAAAGAACCATGACCCTATATTAGTTACCAATTTATGTGATTTTTGTTATGCGTTTATGTGCCCCACATTTTCCCTCAATTTTGCTGGAGACTGTTTTTTTTTTTTGGCTGTTAGCTTCCCCTTCTGTTCCCCCCCCCCCCGCCCCCTTATCCCCCAATGTAGAGTCATGGGCGATCAATAACATCGTTGTTTGCAGGTGAAATGTGGCGAAAGAGATAAACAGAATGTTAACGTGTGTTTATGAACTGAAACTTTACGAAAAACGTACGTACACTGATCATTTGCTTGATCATTTTAACTGATCATTTTTGGTGTCAAATTGTCTACCAGCGGCGTAAGAGTTGCAACAATTAATGTCCCCGAACGAAGCGAGACGCCGCCGAATGAGCGAGCGTCGGAGAGCGACTAGGCTAGTTTATATTTATTAAGTAATGAAAGTTATGTTTTGTTTATTTTTTTTTAAATCCTCTGTTTTTCCAAAGTCACCCAGGCTTGCTAAGAATTGGACATAAGTGCGAAGAACACATTTAAAATGGGGATATTACCGACTGTATGCAGAGCCATTTGGAGGTGAGTTTGAACAGAGCACTTTTTTTTTTAAGTGTAATTTACAAATTTAAAAAAAATAAAAAACCTACGTTCACTTTAGCCTAATAGGGTACCCTCTCCCCCCGGAAGTGAGAAAGAAAATCTATTCCTTTTTTTTGTTTTTGAGATAACGCTATAGAGTGAAATTTTGAATATCGTGCAGATAACCCACTTTTACGGTAGTGTTAATTTTTTTAACACTTTTTGAGTTGATCTTTCCGACGGACGAAACCGCATTAGGATTCTTGATTGTTACATTTTTTATAGGCGTTTAAAGTGGCACTATCACCGATTGAAATGCGAACGAAAATACCGTGGCGCCATCTAGCAGCAATTAAATTGTTAATCTTTATAGCTTTCTCCCAGGTGCACGAAGACGAACCAAATTTTCACTCAATAATTAAGGAAGTCGTGGCTTGTTTGTTTCGTTAAAAAAATGCCGTTATGCATTCCTTCGCTTGTACAATCCATAGCTAGGCGGTACTACATAGCGCTAGATGTGGTCAAATTTCGTCTGCTTTCAATCGGTGATAGTGCCACTTTAAAATGGGGAAGTGATTTACGGCCACCCTGTACTTTGCGCACTACATAATCAACTCAGATAACTATTATAACAGACAGCAGCAGCACATTTTATTAATTATCGTTGCTTGCTTTCAGATTCACCTGTTGATCTAACGACAAACGAGTAAAGACGCTGCCCATGATCATTCCTTGCAGCCTGTTTTTGTATTAACGACCGTGAGAAAATGTAAGCAATTCTCGTTAAAAGCCAAGAAAACAGCGAGAGCTACACAGTAGGTCAGTGACGCGTGTCGAAGCATCGCAACTCAGAAGAAGTCAAGCCTAAAAAAAAAAGACGATAATAGTAGACAATTTTTTGAAGCAAAACTTACAGTGGCCTCTGGCGTGAACTGTGCGAAGCAGGGCTTGGTGATTGGAGGGCGGGGCGGGGCTGGGCTGTCTCCACGACGTTGTCACTGATGTGTATAAAATAGTGTCTGGGTGGATGGACAGAGAGTAGTGCACCAGAAGCAACATAGGCCGACGTGATTCAGTGGAACGAACGCAGTGAAGAGGCGATTTGACTGTGCAGGTCAACAAAATCAGGATGCGCTTCGGGCGATAAAAAAAGGCGCTTGTTTTTGCCGACAGGTGGCAGAAGTGCTTAGAAGTTTAATAGTGTTGATAACCTGTACCACAGAGCTTTCATCGTCTTTTTAAATGTAGGCTACAGTGAATGGTTTTGCTTCTTTCAGAGTGACGGGAAATAGCCTATAGAGCAGTGGCAAGTGACAACAAGAGAGATAGCTGCAAGGGGCACTAGATTGAAATGGAGGGTTAAACAACGGCACTTCTAGTCAAGGCAGTTCTTTGAGAGCGGATTTCATAGGCTTAAAAAAACGTGGTTTTCTCCAATCCTTTATTCTGCGAGGTTGTAATCGGAAAATAAAGATTCCACTTGCTTAAAAATGTCAGCAACTGCCAACAAATCAACAAAAATCGCGCGTTATAGGCCTAAGAAATCCACGCTTAACAGCATTGTCTTCAGTAAGACGCCTTTCTTTTCGTCCTCCAGTGCCCCTTGCAGTTAACCCAGTTACTGGCGACACCATAGAGTTATATACAATAATACTACGTCATGTCACTACCCAATAAACGGCAGCAAAGCCGAAAAAATGGTTTGCTGTAAGGTACTAGGAAACAGGCTTTGAGCCAACTGCAGGCGAAGCGGAGTGATGTAATTAATTTGTACCCATGGTTGATTGTTACAAACTATGAATACATTGTTGCGTACATTGATTGTTATAAGTGGAGGATAAGTGATTTACTTATCCTACACTTTTGAAATTCGATTGTTGTAAGTGGCACTATCACCGATTGAAAGCAGACGAATTCTGACATCTAGCGCTGTGTAGTACCATCTAGCGTTTGCTTGCACCAAGAGAAGGAATGCATAACGGCATTTCTTTTAACTAAACTATAAAGCCACGACATCCTTAATTATTGAGTGAAAATTTGGTTCATCCTCGTTGCACCTGCGAGCAAGCTATAAAGGTTAACAATATCAATGTCGCTAGATGGCGCCACGGTATTTTCGTTCGCATTTCAATCGGTGATAGTGCCACTTTACCCTGACAAAAAGGCTTAACAAAGAAAAAGGCTTAAAGCAAAGTCTTAACAACAAACAAAAAAGGGTTAAAAGGAGGTTTAACTCACACACACTCACGTAGACGACGCTACACTTTTCAAAAATTATTTTTAGGTTTTCTATGTGATATTACTCCTTGTTTTATGACGGCAGTTTTTAAGTTTAGAATTAGAAAACAAAGACGAACTAATTTAACCAACCATATGTCAAAAAATAAGAAAGAAAGTCGAACAAGCCTTCCATTCGTGGTATTGCTGCAGTGTTTAGTCCAAGTGAAACCTTACTGCTGCATTTTACAATTGCAAAATTTAAGTTGCACTTGTACCCATGCATGAAAAAGGAACGGAACACGACTAAGCCTTCCCTTTGATATAGTGTTTAGTCCATGTAAAACCTTACTACACTTTTTAACAATGATTTTTTGGTTTTTAATGTTATATCACACTTTTTTTACGACGGAAGTATTTAATTTAAAAACTAGTAAAAGTATTAAGTTCGTAAGCCTTCCCTTTGCTATAGTGTTTAGTCCACGTGAAACCTTACTGCACTACAAAATTGTCATCGTCGGAAAAAAGTGCGTCGACACCTAAAGCTACTGCCATTTATAGCGACACAACGCAATGAAAGTTCGGACAGTAACGAATGTTCGAACCACGCGCACGTACTCGTAGCTGACTGTTAAGGCCTCTCCAGACAGAAGAAAATTTCGTGCGGAGCGATGCGTAACTACGTGCCTACAAGGTCAAAATTGCAGCAATCTTGCGGTTGATGTTGCGTAAGGACGAATATTGAAGTTTTTTTTACACCATACTTCGTCGGCGTGCAGCCGCGAGCAGCCAGTCTGGTTAGGGCTTTACTCATTGCTAACTGGTATAACTACCACATTACCGATTGTTGGAAGAATCGATTATTGCAGTAAGTATTATTACCGTTACCGTTACCCCAGGGGGTGAATGGCTTCGGGCCAAAACCCTATCTAGACATTGATGTGATGCTTTTTGTGATGTTTGTTGCCCACTTGGCAACACGCTAGTGTCTCTTGCAGACTTTGGTGTGTCTTGCTATGACGTGGTGGCTTGACAGTAGGGCGTGGTGTGTTGGTGCTGGGCTAATGGTTAGATTTTTAGGATAGGTTAAGTTAGGTTAGGTTAGGCATGAGTGTATGGCTTCACAGGCCGTGTAGTACTCAAATAAACAAACACGCTAGTGTGTCGCGCCAAGTGGGCAACAAACTTCACATCAATTCAATTGTCGAGGTTGTAAACCATTGTAGCGCGACGCCTTAGCGTCAGTGTCTTATACCCTGAAGCATAGTTGGGCACATTTCAAGTACATGGGGAAAAATAACAAATTAACTGAGCAAAAAACAGCTTCGCCATTTAGAAAAAAAAACAGAGCTCGTATCCCCATCCTCACAGCCCTGAAGGTACA
>JAHWFP010025682.1:3743-24770 GCA_023313725.1 Lithobius niger
CATACACAGGTGAAAACAGGAAGTGAAGTGGATTGACGGGGCATACACAGGTGAAAACAGGAAGTGAAGTGGATTGACAGGGCATACACAGGTAGAAACAGGAAGTGAAAGGTCGTATTTTCTGAAGACCCAAGGCAATTTTTTTTGGTTTTACCTGAATAAATTTCGTTTTGGCTAAAACACAGATTGCCCAGGAATGGTCCGTTCGAGAATATGTTGGTGAAACAGGAAGTGAAGAGTATAGTAATATTCAATTCCGGGCAATTTTGTGTTTTATCTGAAGAAGAAGCTTACGTCGACTTGCGTCATAAATTCATTCCTGCTCCTTTTTAACAATGCAACTATATGAAAAGCAGTGACATTTTTTTTGTTAAAGTTGGGTAGTAAAAATAAGGAACTACACGTCTTTAAGAGAGAACAGACTTAGTCCAGTGATGTAAATGACAGAACCCAGTAGATCCAGGCGGAAAAACAGGCGTCAGTGTGTAGTACCACTCACTCCAATCCCAAGCACGTTCCCAGTCAGTCGCTATTTCTATTTGCTTATGATTTTTTTTCCTGGTAATTAAGGTGATATTAAGGATGAGGTAGTTGGGCAACAGAATGGAGATGAACACAGTTTGGCCGACACCTTCGCTTGCTTTAAAATTGAACAGAGATAAAGAGCGTGCTGACAGAATGAGGGATCTGTGCGCTGGCATTAACAAACAAGCAAGAGCATTTGCAGATGCAAGTCTATTTTATGTGTTGACATGAACTTGAATGCATAAATAAACAGATTATAAATAAAATAAAATAAAATAAAATAAAATAAAATAAAATAAAATGAAATGAAATAAAACAAAAATAAATTAAAGTGAGTAAATAAATTTGGTGAGTTGATCAGGAGCAAAAATTGTCGAGTTGTAGAATTGGAAATTCAGCAGAGAAATAGGAGTTAGATTCTATCAGAAAAGAAGCAGGGAATTTACCAGCAGTTAAGTGTCTTACGTTGCGACCAGAACTTGATTAATTCTCTACAGAAGGAAACCAGTGTAAGGGAAATGCTCATATTAGGCCTAAGCATGAAGAAGCGGTGACGTCACTCTGCAACTGGGCAATCGCGTTAGAGGTTAACTTGTAACCTACATTCCCGGCCAACTGAGATTAAGGTCGAGTGTGTACCTGTATTTTAGTCAGTAATCGAGGTAGGGGAGGGTGGGGCAAAGAAGGCTGCTTTTGGAGGACATCACAAATCTGTTTTAAACGCAGAGGTGGGAAGCGAGCAAACAATGCTGTAATCAATGTACAATGTGATTTAAAATACATTGCCTACTCGAAAAGGCACGTAGTCTTTGTGTGCCTTTCGGCTCCAGAATACCTTCAATGGAAGATTGTATTAAACTGGACAAAATGTGTACATGCAAAATGACCCAAAGCCGGGGTACCGGAAAATAGTGAATGAAAATTTCAAACACCAAACACCGTTACAACCCAAAGTGCAACGCGGCTCAGCCATCACGACAATTAAAACAATGAGTAATGGGCATAAAATTGATTATGAACTTGACGCGTCCTTCAGCGGCGTCACGTAATAAATTCTGACCTGAATCACTTCAAACAAGCTCCAAGTTAGAAAATTTCACAAAATCTTTAAAAGCTACCAAATCACACAAAACTGAAAAAAATTTAAAAGCCAAATATTATAAATTATCACTACTCCCAAAAGGAGGACGAAATACTCACTTGCGAAAAATCTGCCATAACGAAAGCTTCTTCCAGGCCAATAAAAACAGTCAGCATAACGAGCAAAAATCCCCTGGGGTGCTTCAAGAGTCCTAAGGTTTCTTTCATGATTAAGAAGTATTCTGATTTCTTCCGTAACGTTTGTCCCACTTCGACTGAGAAGTCCCTGATGCACAGGGACAGAGCTCCTCCGAGGGCAGACATTGCACTAAAAACGCCGACTAAAGTGTAATATCTCCAAGAGTCCGGTTTCCTCATAGTTGGCATGTGGCTCAGTACTTCGTTGCAGTATTGCGCACCGCATACATCATAAGAAACATCAGAATGTAGGGTGGTGGAATTGTCATCCTCTAAACCCATGTTAAAGACGGCATAGACAACAACGTTGCCGAAGAAAAGGCCACCACCTAAGCAACTTATCAGTAGGCCGTTTATAGCTACCAATATGGCATCAGCGTTACCTTTTGTGAGCTGGGTGTAATAATATCCCAGAGAGTTTCCGTACATGAATGTAGAAGTCAGGGAGGCTTGTCCTAATCCCAGAAGGATTCCTGCTGGAAGTGTGGTTCCCCAGCTAGGATATAGGTACGACAATGTGAACGCAATCGGTAACCACAGGGTGATGGAAACCATCTTGCGAGTTCCCCATATTTTGTTCACGTAGTTCAACAAGAAGGCGGACCCTAAAAACTGTGCCACTGAACAGGCTGCTAAGGAAGTTATTCCTAGACCCTCGTCATCCAATAGGGATGTTGTAGAGTTCATTAGGCCGTTCATTGGAGTTGTCACTAACATTCCACAAACTGCGATGAATACTAAGTTCTTCTGGACGCTGTGGATTTCGTGCAACGTTTCCTTTTCAGTTAAGGTGACTTTTTGTTCTTTATTGGCAGACTGGAGATCTCTTAAAGAATTTTTTTCATGGTCTTCTTTCTCGAATGCCAGATTTGTCCAAGGTTGTTTGTTAAGCTCCATTTCAAAGGTTGTCACTGTTATATTCAATGCATAGACAGTGTTTATGAGCCGTTATGACCTGAAACAAAGAAAATGAATTCATATTATTAAATCTGTGTGAATGTTTGTGGGAAAGGAGCCATACAAATTAATGAATCCTCGTTATAGTCCGGTTGCTCGGTCATCGTGGGTGAGCGGTGAGAGAGAGCTTAGCCTGGTTGCTGGAGATTTGTGGATCTGGTCGAACCCCTGGAAATGGGATCTTCGCAAAGTCCCCGCCAGGAGTGCCAGCCAGGGTAGCGTGAGAGGTTACCATGCTCCTTCAGCAGCTATAAGATCTTATTGTGGCCAAATCAAGACAATCTTTTGGCCTCTGCGATGAAGGGAGATTCCCCGGTTCAACTCCCCTGGTTTGCCCCTCCCATTACCAGATGTTTCTTCTCTCAAAAAAGGCTGGCAATGTTCCAAATTGAGCCGGTTCAGCCACACAAGCATTAAATTGTTTCGGTTGACTTAAGGCTCAAAGAAACTAATTTTTAAATAAAAAAATTCAACCATACTGCATAGCTTTACCAACAATTTAATTTAAAAAAATATACAAAATAATTGATACAAGGCTTAAAAAGCAATACAGTGACGGTTTCAACAGTAATCTTTCCATGCTCTCCACTCCCAGTACGGTACTCTTAGTTTCCATTCTTTCTTTCTCAAGAACCATATTATACTTCCTTGATTGGCCTAGCGAGCGAAGCGAGCAAAGTCAAACTCGACTGAAACTGGATTTTGCGTATTTGTTTGTCTGTTTCGGACACGACAACCTTCGCAATTTTGTTCTGATTTAGTCAAAATTTCATGTCAAGGGCTCTTTGGTTCGTAAACGAAATTCCTACCTTAATATTTCCAGAACTATTCGGCTTTTTAGCCGATTGTTAGTAGCCCATTTTCAGTAGCGGTGCAAGGCAGCCCGTTCTACCGGTCTAACGGCTCCAAACACTACATGGACCACACAAAACCATTTCCCATAAGTTACCAAAACCAAAGTTCTCTTAGCGCGAGTAATCGCTTCATGACGGTTCTGTATAATTGGTAGACCTACCCATGAAACATACCTTGGCCACAACTGCCAGACCATCTGTGTGTCTGCGGCAGACTCGTAAAATTATAAGCTTCAGAAATTAATTACAGGTTTTCACGATTTGCAGAGGCACTCAATTGTGAGCAAAGGGGAAGAACCTGAAATAATGATACGAGCAATGACAAAATAGGTACGGAATTAATTGCCTTTTAAAAATATCTGCAGACACACGTCACACTTGCGTGACATGACGCACAATTCTCAAAATTTTTGTGCTACAACAACTTTTCCTCATAGCGGCAACAACAATGAAAAAAAGCAAAGAAGAAATCACAAGAGAAAGGGTAAACTAAGCAAACAATCTGCATTAAAGACTGGCTTTGTGAGGATACACGATACTAATCTGAGAAAGAAAGAAAAGACAATTGCCCCGACTGGGACTCGAACCCAGGACTTCCTACTCACTAGCCGGGCGCTCTAAGTGCATCGTGTATCCTCAAAAGGCCAGTCTCTACAGCAGACAGTACGCTCCGTTTACCCTTCACCTAGTGATTTCTTCTTTATTTATTACTTGCATTATTTCTAGTGTGGAGGCCGAGAAGCAATGTTGCCGTCCCTCCTTGTATGTATGTTTGTGACATCTAGGTCACTAATGATCAAGACTGAACAGCTACTTAGCTCCGCTGGAGCCCGTAGCCAGAATCCGCCCCGATAGCACAGTGGTTAGAGCGCCCGGCTAGTAAGCGGGAAGTCTTGGGTTCGAATCCCAATCGGGGCAGTTGTCTTTTCCTTCTTTCTCAGATTAGTGTATCGTGTATCTTCGCAAGGCCAGTGTTTAATGCAGACTGGTTGCTTTCTCAGTGAGAGAAGGGGTCTTCCAAAAGGGGTAAGTAACCCAAAATTTCTTTATAGATGAAAACCAGACACATAATTGAATTCTGACCATATCACAATTACGATTGGAGCCATGAGCCGTGCAGATCGGCTCCCTTACACCTTTGAGCAAGAACCTCACTTCGTTAAGGGACGAACCTATTCTTATGGAAAGCAACAATCGGTCACGAGGAAACGCGCAAAGGGGAAAAACGGGTATTGTTACTACGGTGGCTCGTTAGGACACACAACAACTTTTATTTCTGCACACATAAAACTTTCATGAAATCGGAACTTCGGCTTTCCAACACCGGATAAGACGCACTACAACCTAGGAGGATATATGCACCAGCACCAGTGGTCATCTTATTCCAGTTTCATAAAACTTTTATATCTGTTGAAAAAAGTTGGAGTGTGTTCCAATGAGCTACCGTAGTTTGAGATCACGAAGCTTAAAAATGGCCGACAAACAATACTAAGGAGTGCGAATTTGTGATGGTAAATTGTGTTAGCTAACATTTGCCGTATGCAGTTCGTAAAAATACTACGAACTGTTGTGGCAGTTTGCAACAGCGCAATGTCTATTACAGGCATTTTTGAACTCCAACGTGGGTCGGCTTAGGGTGCATTTATAATATTGATTTCAACGCGTACGCGTGACGCTCGACGCGGGAAACTAGAGTTTTTCCCATGCTCAACGGTTAAGCGCGACCATTTACAATTGTAGAGCAGGTGGGCCAACGCGCGCGTTTTGCTATTTTCAAGCGTCACGCGAATATCTACTGGACCTAGATCGGTGAGCCCTAAGCGACGCTCTCACGATTAGTTGTTGCATGCTGGGATAAAAAAATGGCGGCATCAAGGGATTCCATCTGCGCCACAAGAAAGGAAAACGTGAAGGTTGAATGCTCAAAATAAACGGCCCGATATCTTAATTACAGTGACCTTGACCCGTATGGCATCGAATCTTGGTGCTATAGAAGAGGGAAGTCGCGAAACAGCATAGTTGAAACGGTGTATCGGCCAGCATTATCAAGCTCATGTGCCTGCTCACGCGTTTGATTTGTAAATGAAAGAGCGTTTGCTTTAACGTGACGATACCACGAGCGGGCCAAGCAGATTGTCCGCGTGCACTGCTTTGCTCAGTAACTGGCGTACGCGTCGAGCGTACAAGCTTTTATATTGTAAACGCACAAGCTTTTATATTGTAAACGCAGCCTTAAGCTTCGATTACCAGCGCTATGTTGTCTATGCTTTAGCGGTCCTTGATCAAGCGGTTAGCGCTATTTGCGCTAGCAACCCTTCAGTGAGGACACATAGCGACTGCAGGCGGTACTATCCCGTGCTTACACCCACTACTAAAAGTCCGCTTCGACATCCAATAGAAAATCCAAATATCACTGAAAATATTTGAAGTAGGATTTTCACCTTCCAGCTCAGGAATTTTACGCACCAATGCTCCTTTGGCATGAAATTTTACCCAAATCAGAACAAAATTTCAAACGTTATTGGGTCTCAAACAAACACAGACTCACCAACTGGCAAATAAACATGCAAACAAATTCAAACAAGTAATCGATTTCATTTTCGCTCGCTTTGCTTGCTCTGCCAACTGAGTTTAAAGTAGCAATATCAGGACAGAAACAGCTGCCATCCAGTTTTTGTTCCCTATCCGTGACCTTTTTTCCTGGGTGTGAAGGGGGGGGGAGATGAGGCTTAATGGCGTGTCGACAGCTTGGGTGTGAAGGCACGAATAAAGTAATTGTCATACCCTAAGTAGCAGTGCAAAATATTCTAAATGTTCGTTAACCCTACAAAGAACACATAATCGACCCTATATAACGTAAGTACTATCGGTGTTCTAAATTTTCGTTAACCTCAGAACAGCGAACAATCGGCGCTAACCAAAGTGTTAAAGGTAAGTTACTTTTTCGTAAACCCTAGAAAGAGCACGCAATTGGCCCTAATGTAAGTGTTACAGGTGTGTAAATGTTCGGTAATCCCGTAAAAACTGCACAATCGAACCCAGCCTAAGTGTTAAAGGCATTCTGATTGTATGTTGATCGCAGAAAGCACACATAATCGGCCTAACGTAAGTGTTGTATGTTCTAAATGTTCGTTAACCCCAAAAAGAACTCACTATCGGTGTAAAAAGGTTTGAAGCCGATGATCAGCCCAGTGACTTTTTCGTTAATTCCCGTGTACACATTCTGCCATCCAAATGCAAAGGACGTCATTACCAAAAGGACGTAGTTGCAAAAACTCCATTAATAAGCTGTTTGATGGTGTACCATAGCAGGATGTCTTAACAGTGAGTTGTATGTGGCGCTATCAGGGTCAAAATTTCAATTTAAACTGGACGTAAGTACGTACGTCTTTTGAAATGCTTTTTGGCCGAAGTTAAAAATCGTATCTCGATACGCCTTTATTTTCCCACAGATAAGACTGGTACGTATAATAACAGTTTTACGTCTCTTTACCAAACGTTACTATTACTATTCTAGTAATAAAAAATTGTCTTTTTCTTGCATGCTTGTGTGCAGTTACGCATTTTAACACGGTTTAATATTTTGGCGAAAAAACGTATCTAACAGTTACGTCTTTTGGTTAAAGGTTGGTTGAAACTATAAAAAAAAACAAAAAACAAAAACGCATCTGCTTTAAAATTAATGTATTACAAATGTTAGCCATCCCTGAGCGCTGTTCATCCCTGAATGCCACTTTTAGAGTTCACAGCATTTCAACCGTGTGGAAACACTTTTAACCTGTTAAAAGATTATTCTTAGATTTGTGGATCTACTGAAAAATAATAATTTTGCAGATACGTCACATTGCCTTCGGACTGCAGCATTGGTTTTGGGCAGGATTCAAACCGGCGACTACTTGGCTTGGAGCCCACAACTCCTGCCAGTGGACTGCAGCTTAGCACTTTTTTCGGGAACTCCCCAAAATGCTCTCTTTTGCGCATGAAACTCTAAAATAAATCGGCCCTGCCCGTCCTGGGTTAAAATTATAATTAATATTTTTTTTTAAATAAACAGTAACCAAAATAACATATAGAGGTCATATAGAAATTAAACCATTCAACAACTAAAAGCAAGAAAACAATAAAAAGCCACTAAACCTGATCATGATGGCAGAAATATAAATTTTACATCGCGTGTTTTTCAGAATAATTTTACTTTCCCTTGAAAACGTCTGTATGTGACAGGCAGAAACGTAGCTTTCACCATGCCCGTTTTATTGTAATGATATTTACTTCAATAATTTTTACTTTTAGGTTTATTTCAATAGCCTAAAAATAAACAGAATCTCGTTTGGTTTCTACAGATTTCGTTTTGAAACACAAGTACTATAGGCCTACACAGGATACGCTGTGACAAAGAGTGAATGATCTATGTGCTTCAAAATGGTTGGCAGCGATTCATTCATAATCGCAGTACACACTCGGCTAGGCTAGCAATTTTTTCGGCAAGCTCCTGCCAATAACTGAATTAAACATAATGCAAGACCGGTGATGTAACGTTTGATTTCCGGGTTTATCTTAGTGGAGGTCATTGATAAAAGGCGAGTGGACCTGTCACTCACGGTCGACCTTAGTTAGAGCCACTTAAAACCAGTCCATTATACTTAGCTGCCCAAGCGACTCACATTGCCTCATACAAAACATACCCTGTCTTATTAAGCGACCAGTCATAATTTATCATATCAAAATTTAAAACGTGTAAAAACGGCCTCCAAGTTTCGAATGGTTCGGCCCTTCAAAGTACTGATATCAACGCACCAAAACAGTGGCCAAGTTAATCGCACCAACTAATAGTTCGAAGGTCAAATGAAAACTAGAACATAGCTACTTTCGGTAGGAATTCGGGATTAAAAAGGTGCCTCTTACATTTTGTATGCCCCCCCCGAACCCAACCCCAAACCCTAAAACAGTCCTTACCCACGTTTCTAAATATAAATTGCTGCCCTCTTCATAAGCAAAGTTTTCTTTCGCCTCGTTGCCTGCTAATGTTCCTGTAATGAAATTAGATAAGTAGCAATCCAAAAATATTTTTTTTAACATTCGAAAATATTCTTCGAACGTTCTTTACACCAATATTCACAACAATAAGCACTCTTAATTTGAAAAATGCACATACAGTTAGTATTCAGTTGCTCTTGAGCACTTGAGTCATTGCAGTCATTGCCTTATGTCATTGTCATTGCCAAGTATGCAGTCATTGCCTTTGTAGAAAGTGTGTTGATGTAACTCTCCAAGATAGTAATGAGACTAACAATTTGAGATGAACTTGACATTGGGTTCAAAGGTTATCGTTATACTGTGAAACAGATAAACATACATATAAAAGTATAGGACGAGAAGCTCCTTTGACCTGCTTCACGCCGCGCGTCATAAAAAAACAGTTGACTGGAAAAAAAAAAGTTTTTTGTATCCTTATTTACCCTTACTTACACATAACCTCCTGAGAACCTTGGTCCTTCTATGGGGCAAAAAGTGTGTTTCCAGGCGCAATGCGAGCTTTGTGAGGGGTCCCCGGGACCCCGAGTAATTCAATCAAGCACAGATCAGTGAGTAGCATCCTCGTCTCCAAACCAAGTGGATGCCGGTTGGAATTCCACATCTGACCCATCCTCGGGTCTCAGGAGGCTATATACGTTCTGAAGACGCTGTGTTCCGATAGAACACATCTGTGTGTACCAGCACAGCAAACACACGAGTTGTGCACTAGCACTACACTGTGTGTGCAGCAGTTTTTAGCAGTTTGTGAACAAACTGTGTACTTTTGGTACACAACTCGGTGTGTTGGCTACACCGGTACAGAGATATCTAGTGTCAGATCATAACGTTTTTCAGATAGCACCCTTATGTACCCGTTAGTACCTTTATTTATCCATATTTATCCTTACATATATCTACTCTTTATCTATTTACTGTCATGTACATTTTTGTACCCCTATTACCATTTTGAACCATTTTGTAAGTTTATGTACCCTATTTACCCTTATGTATGCGTTTGCACTTTATGTATCCTTTTTTACCTGTGCATTCCCTTATTTACCTTTTTGTAGCCTTATGTACCTTTTATATCTTTCTGCAACCATTTGCACTATGTGTACTCTTTTGTGTACTGCTTTGTGTACATCCTTTACCCTTTATGTATTTGTTTACCTGTTATGCACTCTTCCACTTACTTTTTTGTTTGTACCCTGAGTTATTAGCACTTAAAGATCTTACGTGGAAACCTGTGCGACACATTCATGACAGGACACTTTCGACGTCAAAGGAATATATCCAGTCTTTTCTGATGCTATAGGGTTAAAGTGCAGTGGCCCATATTTTTGAAAATGAAAGCGATATTCTGGCTTACCTTCGTGCTTGGTTTTGGCCTTGGTCAAGTTCGCTCTTTCCAGTCCACGAGCTGCATTACCTGACCAGATCTTTTATCCGAATGTTGAAAGAACGTCCTGTGTAATCTGTGATCGTTTCCCTCTCAGCTTTGTGGATGTCCAATCTTATGTAACACTGCGTGCCTGTCAGTTTAACTGACATCCTTTCGCCCCAGCAGTTTATTGCCTTGTGATTAAACTTGACTATTAAAACCACATTTTTCATCCTTGTTGTGACCAAGTTTTCAAAACATGGCTACAGAATGCGTCATCATCAGCTGCCATGTAAATACGAACCAGGGTATGATGGGCAAAAAATTTACCTTAAAACGAATTTCAATATAGGGTAACATTCATTTAAATTATGTGGAGGTCATAAAGGCATATACACGTTTTACGAAAACGAAAAACACTCCACTAACTTTGCCGTGTGTTTGCCAAGGTGTTACCTAAGCTGTTTTGATTATTGTCCTATTCTCTGGTTTACAACGAAAACGACGTAAAAATTATTAATGACATCTGACCAGCTGCAGTGCTCACTTCCAGAAACCATGATGGACATAGTATTTTCGCGTTGTTTCTACAGTTTCTTTGGCGTTGCAAATTTAGTTCTGGACTATAGTTACGGGAAAGCAGGTTGATTTACATTTCTGTATTATAATAATACAGCCGTTTAAACATTAATAAATGTAAAAAGAACTACTGAAATTGTTTGCGTCTAAAATTTTATTACAGTAGTAAAGGGACATTCCAGCTTGCCTCGTAACTGTGTCGTTCAGTGCCTTGGTGTGCCGTGGTTATGACATCATGGAATTCGAGAAGAAAAAATAACGCTGCGTGACGGCGTGTGCTTGACGTCACCCAGCGAAGGCGAGCGATGTCGTGTTTCCTGTGAATAAAGGGATCACGTGGTATCAGTCTAGTACTTGTTTCACACTAAATTACGCCTCCAGTACAACGGTGCTCTCGTTCGGCTGGTTTAAGAAATTTAACTAACAAAAAGGAAGTAAAGAAAAAGGTTAAGGAGTGGTTAATTAAAGTTGACTAAATTTGCTTATCATGAAAATGAAAGTAGAATACTAAACATTGATGCGAGCTAAAAAAATTTCTACTAATCTTTATTTTATTGTACTATTTATATTATTCTTATTTACACTATATGAAATTATATTAATTGTTGAAAAAAAAAATTTATTATATTATGTTGTCTAAAGTTGATTAACATTGCTTTGCACATACAAATTCGTATGAATTTCGTGCCTGTACGAAACATCTTGTACTTGAATAAAGCAGATTATTATTATTATTATTATTATTACTATTATATCAAATAAAAGCAAGTTTCAAACAGGGTAATAATAGCTATAACAGTAAGCATATCGATATTTTAACAATTAAATAAAGAAATAAATAATAATAAATAGTTTTACAAAGTGTAATGCAATTAGCAATATAAGAAAAAAATGAACGAAAATAATGAAATCAAAACATAATTACAAAAAAAAAAAAATTTATTAAATATCCAAATGTAAAAAAAAAATACCCGGTTAATCCAGTATTATATAATCCTTTAATATTTACTGCGCGACCTCTCCAGCCTAAAAAATCTTACGTTTGTTAATGTTGTGGATGAAATACTGGCAAATGGTAAGTGGGTTACCGGCAATGGAATCCACTTGTCTCTAAGTGGTAAGAGAGTTATTTTAAACGCCTTACTAAACACACCAGCTCTCAGCGATGGCCGTAATTGTGTTTTTAATCAGGAAAACTAATTAAATATAACGGGTTCGGGGGGCGATGTTCACCCAATGTTTTGCTCGGTTGTAAACAACCGACTGGTTGCACAACGACTGGGGAACCTTTTGGACATAATTCGAAGCTGGTGTCTCTTAGTTGCGGTCTCTTAGTTGCTGTTTGATTAATGCTAGGAGTCTTGTATCTAAAATTTGTGACCTCCATCTACTGCTGGCACATGGGAGTTATGACCTGGTCTTCGTAGTTGAAACTTGGCTGAATGATACAGTTACTAATCAGATGCTTGTTCATGGTTTCTGTTTAGATGGGACCGTGGTTCTCATGCAGGCAGTGTCGCATTATTTGTTAACAGAAAATCGGTTTTTCAGGAAATTGCATCCTCTGACTCGTGTGAGGCTTTGTGTATTAACCTAGGTTTGGACATTAGGATTATTTTGGGCTACATCCCAAACAACAACGATACTGATGGTATCAGCAAAATGCCAGACTTTATCCGGCCCTATTTCTCTGTTAAATTCCATAACATTGTTGTGGAAGACTTCAACATATCTCATATCCATTGGGTGCATTCCAAATCTGAAGTTTCTCCTCAACACAACTTTATCAATCGTGTTACTGAACTAGTTCTTCTTTATTTGTAGCTGTGCTGACTAGGGGTGATAAAATTTTGGATTTGGTCTTGGTCGATAGTGATCGCTTAGTGTTTAATGTTGATGTTGTGGTGTATTTTTTAAATGGTGACCATAACATTGTAAATTTTCGCATTGCACTGGGGAATGCACATGAAATGTTTATCGAACACTCAGCTGCTTTTAAAGTTGTAAATTTTGAGATGTTACGGGAAATATTGGCATCCATTGATCGGTCTGCCTACTTCGATATTTTGGTTGATGTAGAGGAACTGTAGCATATTTTTCATAAACTCTTATCGGATGCCATTAAGCAATGATACAAACTCAAACCGACCTCAGGTGGTAGAGATAAATACCCGTCCTCCATTAGGAAGAAAAATTTTTTTAAAAAGGAGACTTTGGAGGAAGTTCAAACTCTAAAACGATTATGCCTCAAGGATTTTATACAACTGTAGCAGAGAGACAGCACGTGCAGTAAGAAATCACGCGATTCATTCTGAATTAAAAGTTATATATGAGGGTAAATATTCTGGTTTGTTTAAACTAATTAAACAAAAAACCGGTGTGTCACGAAGCTTACCACACCTTCATTCTGATGGGGATGCGATCCGATACCTTGTCATGTCGTTTTGTCGATACCAGTGCTCATTCGACGTCAACCCGATCTTAAATAACTCTTCGATACATTGCTATTATGTAATAAAAGTTTGTTTAAACTTGACGTGGTTCTTGCTACAAAAGAAAATGTGACATAATTACAAGTTTGTCTAGAACGTTTCCTTTTGCATGTTAAAAATTCAAAAATCAAAATAGAGAATTAAGCACTATAGGATAAGTGATGCTGCTCTATTCCTAATCCCAAATATCTGCAAACCGTATCTTTTTTATCTCATTTGAGGGTTAAGTTATGAACATACGACTAGTTTGACTGTTGTGCAAATATCTGCATCGGCAAGTGTAATTTTTTTTTTCGTCTGATCCAATACCGAAGTTAAGATCAGACAATCCCTTAATGTGATAAATACAGGTGCAAACATATTTACGTTGCCGTTTGGACTTATAGCAGGGAATTGATCTCACTACCTTTGACACCAAAGTACGAGGTCCTACCGCTGAGCCATACTGACATGGTCTTTCATATATATATTTAATTTAAAAGGAAACGTCCATAGGCAGCATTTAACGCATGCATATTTATAAACATTCACTTTCCAATCACCATTGGAAGGACACTTATTTGCCGCGGCTACACACTACGTGAAACGAATGGAACACACAAATCAAACATGAAATAGGGATTAAACAGGACAGCAAGCCGACGGTTCATTAAGAGTGAATTGAATACAGATGCAAACCTATGTCCATGCCAGTGTAGAAAAATTGGAAATAAGCCAACTGCGAAAATCATACACTAGAAGTAACGTAGTCCAGTAAGCCACCTTTATGCACTTACGTTTCGTTGGAGTGGCATGACCCGGATTCGAACCGGCTACCCAGTTCGCCCCCAGATCAACTGCATAGCGCCTTAATCGCTATGGCCACATCCTCCACTGGCATAAAGATAACTTACTGAACCCGTGAGTTCAGTTCTAGTTGAGTTCTAGTGTATGATTTTCGCTGTTGGCTAATTTCCAATTTTCCTTAATATTATTTCTAGCGATTTATGCCTATTTATTTCTGTTCATGTCAATGTAATTCAGAGGTAGGACCTCAAAATTTGGTTTCAAAGGTCTTGGGTTCGAATCTCCGCTCAGGCAGTCTGACATATAAGTCCAAAAGGCAACATAAATAGGTCTGCATCTGTATTTATTTAAGTCTTGAGTCTTGAGTCTTGAGTGGTCGGCTTTCCGTCATGTTTAATACTAGTTTAAGCTGGTATGGGGCCCAGACTAACGACTACAAACTTTAACAAGTTCAGGCATGATCCCATGATTGAATAAGTGGTAACCTTTTGCCCCCTTATCTCTTTGTCAACAACAATTCAGTCGATATCGTGTTCAGCGGTCGTAACTTCAGGTTAAGAGTTTTGTAAAGGCATGTTTTGGAAAATACCACTTTGGTATCTCTAGTAACAGCAAAGCCATTATGGAAACACGATGGCAAGCGCAAATAGCAATCATTTAATATTTACAAGATACGTAGAGTTTGTGCGTGGAGATCATACATGGATTTGAAACTAATTTAATATTCTAAAGTTAATGGAAAATTGAGAGACATCCTAGAAATATGCATCTCTTCCAGTCGTTTCAAATTGAAAGACATCCTAGAAATATGCATCTCTTCCAGTCGTTTCAAATTGATTTCCTTTATTAAAAGTTTAGAGAGAATTTTGTATTCGCCAAACCCAATAACCTAAGATCGTTAATATTAATAGTTTTTTAAGGAATTCTAGGAATCGGTAGTTGATGTAATTTTGTTTGGTTAAAAATATGAAAGCAATTTAAAACGACTTTGGTATCTCTAGTAACATCAAAGCCATCATGGAAACACAATCGCAAGAGCAAATAGCGATCATTTAATATTTACACGATACGCAGAGTTTATACGTGGAGATCATACATGGATTTAAAACGAATTTAATAGTTATTCTAAAATTAATGGAAAATTGAGAAACATCCTGGATGTATACAACTCGTCCAGTCGTTTCAAATTGATTTCCTTTATTAAAAGGTTAGAGATAATTTTATATTCGCCAAACCCAATAACTTAATGCCTATTAATATTAATAGCTTTTTGAGGAATTCGAGGAATCGGTAGTTGATGTAATTTTGTCTGGTTACAAATATGAAAATCATAAATAAGAGATAACCAGTTAATTTGTTATTTTCTGATGGATATGAAGTTGAGCTTAAAATCCATGAAACCCATTAAGTCTTCTCATGATATTCCTTGACCACGTGCAGCTGTATTCAAGGGTAAGCAACATTTAAGTTCCTACATGATGTTAATTTTCTGTTGTTTATATTATTTAAAAAATAATTCGTTAAAGAGCCTTGCCTTTGTAACGGGACCACTTGTATTCTAAAAACCGCTTTGGACCATTGTTGAAACGAATTTTTCGAAGTTGCTTGTTAGTTTCAGAATATCACATCTTCCTGCTGTGCGGATGGTCCACAATTGTTACGCCACGTAGGAGGCGCGTGGTCCAGTAGTGTTGTCAGTAGGATTACGGCTGGTAATGCTAAGCCGTCATTCAAGAATGAGGCACGTGCAGCTCGCTAACGGGACGACTGTTGGAATTGCATTTTCGAAATTTCAAATAAAAACTACCTATTTAGCCTTACATTTAAATGAAATTACGTAAAGCTACGAAAAGATTAATGGCAAATTAGGCCTATTTAAACAAAATATATTGATAACAAAAGGGTCAATAATGTTTCCACGTTTGCATTTGTAAAACATCGACGTTCGATCAATAGTGTGCTATTAGCTGGTGCTCTATCAGCAATAGTCCAGCCTGATAGCGGTAAAAACTAATAGTTTCTAGGTACGACTTCGCCTTGCACGAAATCTTTTATATTAGCCAAACATTATAGGCGACATGTGGTTGCTGTTTCAAAGCATCACACGTAGCGGGGAAGGAGTTGGCTTTTAAGTAAAAATTCTTAAAATTTGTGAAACAAGGAAACCCATGTAAAGTCTGCAAAATTTATTTGAATAAAAAATAATCTGTATCGGCACAAGGAGTATGAATGATAAAATTACCAAGCATTTTAGTTCAAGCATGCTGCAACTCGCGTGCTACAGCGTTGAAACGGCCTTGCAGCGGGGATGGATAAGGCTGCTTCAAGCCAAGGCCGACTGGGGAAGAAATCCCGTGTCTCGCCTCCTGGCTTATTGCCTGTTTAGGTGCATGCCAGAAAGGCGATAGCTTCTTCAAGCCAAGACTGACTGTGTTACAAATCGCATGCCTAACCTCCTGGCTCAATAACAGTACAATCGCGTGCCGGTAGGGGAATGGCTTCTTCAAGCCAAGGCCGACTGGGCTACAAATCGCGTGCCTCGCCTCCTGGCTCATTGGCAGTTTAGGCGCACGCCAGAAAGGGGATGGTTTCTTCAAGCTAAGGCCGACTGGATACGAATCGCATGTTTCGCCTTAAGAAGCGCACGTAGCTCTTGGGTGGCCAGACCGTTGGACTAATTTATGGTTATCATTTGTTTATCAACTGAACCTTACGTCTGCAAGGTTGCAAGGGTAGTTTTGCAGTGAATTTGTGAAACTGTATCGTAGCGAAGATCAGCGTAGTAGCACCTGATGGATTACGTTGTGTGGTCCTAGGTTCAATATGTACAAGTACTTTTAATTAAGTTGCTTTATAGTAGGGCGTTCGGCTATGGGCCATGGCTCCAATAAATTCGTTATTCCCCGGCCTTTACGAAAAACACGTATTGCATTCTGATCATTTGCTTGATCGTGTTAGATATGGAATGTGTGTCACGTACTGTACTCTGATTATTTGCTTGATCATGTTAGATATGGAATATCCGTCATCAGCATATGAGTTGCAGCATGAAAGCTCCTCGAGCGTAGTGAGACGACGTGGAATGAGCGAGCGAAGCAAGCGACTCCGCTAGTTTATGTTAATAATTTACAATCTACACATGCGTAGTTGTTGTATGGTGACGTGGTTAATGTTTGTATCATTCAAAATTACTGTTATGAAACTCACACAAACTGTATTATTACAGTTTCGAGGGTTGCATTTTTGTAATTGTTTAAAATTAAATTATTATTATTATATTATTATTATTATTATTATTAACATAACAATATATTATTATTATTAACGATAACAAAATATCGAAGGAGAAAAGATGAAGAAATAGGAAAGAATTAAGACAGTCTCAAGAAAACTGAAGTGAAAATCATAAGTGTAAGAACACCAAGAAAGCCTAGGAAAAGTTTGGTGAGTGACTGTTGAGGAAAAAAGGAGAAATTTGAAGAAACAATTGAGGCAAACTGAACATAAACAAACTGAAGAAGCCAAAATTTGTCAAAACTGAAGTGTGTTTGATTTGCCTTTGAAAATACAAAAGTTCATGAACTGGATCAAAACTTTTTAAACTGAATGAACTAAAATACGAAGATGTCTAGATGCCAGGGAGAATGTGAAGCAAAACTAGGAAACCAAGGGGATTACACCATTTGTGGACAATGCAAATCAAAATATTGCTATCAATGTGCTGGAATAAAACAAAAAACATGGAAAAACATGAATGAAACAAAAAGGGAAGACTGGAAGTGTAAACAAAAGTGCAGGAAAACAAGAACATTGTCAGAACAAGATCCAGAAAAAAATAGAGGTGAAGATGAAGAAGAAGACGAAAATGAAGAAGATGAAGAAAACATAAAGATGGTTATGAGAAGAATGGAAGAAAAAATTGACAAATTAATAGCAAGAAATGAAGAACAATGCAAGACATTAGAGGAATTCAAAAAGTCAATAGAATTCATAAGTGAAGAACAAAAAGATCTGAAAAAAGAAAACGAACAGATAAAAAAACAAATGCAAGAAATGGAAACTAGAGTTCAAGAACTGGAAAACAAAGAAGAAAGAAATAAGTTACTGGAACAAAAACTAAATACAATGCACAAAGAAACAAAAGAGCGAGAACAATATGAGAGAAACAGAAACCTAGAAATAAATCAGTTAGATTGGCTCCCAGATGAAAAGATAGAATGGGTAATAGGAGACTTAGCAAAGAATTTTAATATCGTGCATGATATTTCAGAAATTGAAGCCGCACACAGGATACCAAATCGCAATAAAGAAAAGCCAAGTACTGTGATTATTCAATTTAAGGAAAGAAGAAGCAGAGACAAGTGGCTGGAGAACAAGAAAAGAGTGGTAACAAATGATGACATGTTCAGAAATGGAAATAAAAGAAGAATATACATAAACGAAAACATGACACCATACATGAAACAATTATTCTGGAAAACAAGAAACTATGCAAAAGAAAAGGACTATAAGTACGTATGGTTCAGAAATGGCAAAATCATGACGCGAAAAAATGCTGAGACGGACGAAGTGAAAATTATCAAAGAAGAGGATTACCTGAAAAACCTGACATAACAAATTCGTTAATCAAGTTTTTGAAAATAAGGAAATCTTATCAGAAATGATAAGAAATGATGTGGGAAATTATGAAAATATAAAGGTATTACATGTCAATATAAGAAGTTTGAGAAAGAATTGGGAACTATTACAACATCAATTGATAGACATGAAAATTGAATGGGAAATAATAATACTGTCTGAGATAAACATAAAAAAAGAAGAAATTGAAAATTATAATATAGAGGGCTACAATAATTATACATCAACAAGGGAAACCACAGCAAGAGGAGGTGGATTGATGATATTTACAAAAAAAAAATTAGAGGTAGAATTTAAAAAAATTGATACTAATGACAATAACATGATAGAAATTGTTATAAGTGAAAATAATAACAAAGATAAAAGTAAAATAATAGCTATTTATAGAAAACCTTCATCAAACAAAAAAGAATTTATAAAAAGTATAAAAAAACTATTTGAAAATAATGAAAAAGAAGAATCTTGGAAATGTCAAATGATAATAGGTGATATAAATATTAATATTTTAGAAAAAGAAAATGAATTAGATGATAGGCACGAACAGACAGTAATAGATTATTATGAAAATACATTAAGCTCACTAGGCTTTGAAAGCAAAATAAACTCACCGACACGAGAAGAAATAGTACTGAAAAATGGGGAAAATCATTTGCAACAATCATGTATCGATCATATTTTCTTTAAAAGTAATAAAATAGAATTAAATGGGGGCGTCCTAACAGAGAAAATTGCAGACCACTATATGATCATGGGATGGATGTGGAATAATGAATTAACAAAAGAAAAAGAATCTGAGGAAAGAAAAAAAGAAAAATATTGGATATTTAACAATACACAAATAGTTAAAGAACTGAATGAAATAAATTGGGAATGTTTAGATGTATTACAGGAACCTGAGGATATATATGAAGAAATTATTAAAAAAATTAATAATATATATTCCAAAAATAAAAAATTAAATACAAAAGTAAAAGAAGAGAAATATACCAAAAGAAAAGAATGGATTACAAATGAATTAATAACAAGAATAAATAATAAGAATAAATTATGGGAGAAAATAAAAAACAAAAAAACACCGGACAATGAATTAATAAGTAGATATAAAAATGAAAAAAAACTAATAAATAAAAAAATAAAAGAATGTAAAGAAAATTTCTTTCAGAAAAAATTGGGAAATTTATATAATAATAAAAAAACAACTATATGGGACACGATACATGAAATTTGCAATAAAAGGAAAACTAAAGAAACCGATGATGAAATTGTTAAAAATTTTAAGGAAAATACAGTAGAAGAAATAGTAAACAACTTTAACATAAATTTTAATAAACAGGTACAAGAAATTAAACAAAAAAATAAAAAAGAACATGAATTATACAAACACGGAAATTTCTGTAAACATCTTAAAAAGGAAAAAGATAAAAATAGAAATGTAACCAAGAAATCAATGTACTTGGATAATGCAAATGAAAATGAAATAAAAAATATAATAATGGATCTAAAAAATACTAAAGCAACAGGATTCGACAAAATACAAACTGAACATTTGCAGGAGTCAAAGAATAATACATCAATAGCAATTTGTAAACTAATAAACGCTATGATTAAAAAAGAAACTTGGCCCGAAATGTTGAAAATACAAATTATAAGACCAATATACAAGAAAGGAGAAAAAAAGGATCTAAACAACTATAGACCTATAGCTTTACTGTCAATAATAGATAAAGTGATTGAAAAATTTGTTGCAAATAAAATAAGAAATTTTCTGGATGTTAACAAAATTTTATCTCCACTACAATATGGATACACAAAAAATAGAAATACGACTGAATTATTATCAAAAGTTAATGAATTAATTACAAGAGGTTTAAATGAATGTAAATATGTGGGAATAATACTGGTGGACTTACAGAAAGCATTTGATACGTTTGATCAAAAGATACTATTACAAAAATGTTACAACTTAGGATTAAGAGGTAAAATATACAAC
The DNA here is from genome assembly GCA_023313725.1 of Lithobius niger. Classification (NCBI taxonomy): domain Eukaryota; kingdom Metazoa; phylum Arthropoda; class Chilopoda; order Lithobiomorpha; family Lithobiidae; genus Lithobius; species Lithobius niger. The sequence continues at coordinate 24,240 of JAHWFP010025682.1, forward strand.
TTACTAAAAAATTACCTAAATAACAGGAAGACAATAGTACAGCTAAAAGATACATATAGCCACACAAAAATGGTTAATGATGGAATACCACAGGGCTCAGTACTAGGACCACTTTTATACTTAATTTATACAAATGATATTAGTAGAAATATTAAAAAAACAAACATTTTTCTCTTTGCAGATGATACTGTTCTAATTTCAATAAATAATAAATATGATGAAATGATGAACAATCTACAATATGACTTTAACATATTAAATGACTACTTTATAGAAAATGAACTTTATATTAGTAAGGAAAAAACCATTCAAATGGACATATCAGTACCAAAAATGAAAAAAACAAAAGAAGCATGGATAATAAAACATTATGGAAATTGTAAAAATTTAAACTTAGGACTAATAGAAAGTAAATGTAATGAAGAATGCAGGAAACTAGAAAAAAAGAAAACAGCAAAATATTTAGGCTTAACAATTGATGAATTTTGGAATTTTAAAGAACACATAATTGGAATTATAAAAAAATTAAGA
>JAHWFP010025691.1:192-13955 GCA_023313725.1 Lithobius niger
CCCCGTGCTTTGAAACTAGAAATGTTGAGTAGCGTACATAAATATTTTCTCTTGGTAGGGGCAAAGTTTACACCTCTGCTTGCTAGAAAACGTGTGACCACTTTATCTGGACAGTACAATTATTTTTCTTGCTTTATGTAATGTATGGCTTAATAAAAAAAGTTTCGCAGATAATAGCGAATAGATAGATTTTCCAAAGATTTGTAAACCCCCCCGATCGTTCCCCCACGCCAGTGGAATAGTTCGGTGGGGGGGGGGGGGGGGCAAGACCAGAGAATAAAGAATATCTTTAACTTTTGAAAATATCACCGCACATGTTTAGTTTCTATGCATTTAGCGTGATAGTAGGCCTCTATAAATCGTACCAGGAGCTAATGCTATATACCACGTCCGTAGGGTTTATTACACTCCTGGTCCTACCAAAAAATATCCTTCCTTCTTTGTCTGCATTTATTAGCGCCTTCGAAAATCCACCAGGCGCGAACTCGACCAAACTCATCCATCTTTAGACAATTTGGTACCTTTAACAAACAGAAATCCCTTGAGTAAACTTCCTTCTGCCTCCAGACTGGACGAGTTTGGTTGAGGTTGGCTTGTGGTTTTCGAATGCGGCTTATTGCAGTTGGAGTGAATATGACGTCACCCTCCAACATCCCCGCCTGCTTCCTGCAAGATGGCCCCTGCGTTTAATCAGAGTCCATTAATTTAACGAACCGACGAACCAACGGTTTAATCTTTGGCGTGAACCGGAAGTAGAAAACTGGCGTATTGGTGCTTCTTGTCCTACCATCTATTCTTCTGTGGTCTAGCCCTCCCTCCTATGTCTTCCCCGTCGCTTACCATCACGGTGGACTGTGTGAAGTATTTTGACCGGATCTGTGTGTTGCTTATTTTTGTACTGGGGAACCTGTAGGTGTTTAGGGTGTACTTCTTGTACTGTATGTGTTACGTGTATTGTGTTTTGTATGGTGTAATGATTTATAGTGTTTTAGTGAGGGCATATGGCAGCTGGCCACCTCATCATAACCGCAACCTCATCACAAGTCTGCTCCTAAGCGAAATATCTTTATATTATACACAAAAACGTCAAGTGTGCAGTAAAAAAGGAGGATATATGATTGAATTTTCACTTGTTAAAATGAACAGGGATAAAAATTGATGATTTTTCATTGAAATGATAAAATGTACAATTGAGAAAATTCCATCTGTTTAAGTGCTGTTGTGCTTTACGTTTTAAATATATGATTCGTAAAGCACAACATCACTTAAACAGATGCAATTTTCTCAATTGTACATTTGATTATTTCAATTAAAAATCCTCAATTTTTATCCGTGTACATTTTAACAAGTGAAAATTCAATCATATAACCCCTTTTTTTACGGCACACTTGACGTTTTTGTTTGTAATCCGTGTACCTTTTTGGAGCTTGATTTACCGATCAAGCTCCTATACGTTAGAAAGCGAAGTCGGCATGGTATGACTCCACATCACCCAAGACACAGCCACCTACAGTAAAGGCTGTATCATCTTTGCCTTCCACAGTGCTCCGCTAGAAGGCGAAACAAATACCTACGCGACAAGTTTGCCAAGTAGCGTCATCGGTTGGCAGAATTTGGCACCCTCATCGGGTAATTTGAAATTTCGCTGCTTGGTGCAGAGTTGGCAGCACACTTGCTTCTATGTCAATTGTTGATTTTAGTTGCCTTTTGTGGTCTGGTACGATACGGCCTTTAATGTAGGTGGCTTTTCCAAGACCGCTTTTCCTAAATAAATTGGACTGCGCATGCGCCGACTCTGACGTCAGTTGTGTTCTTTGTTGCGTCATGTGTTTGTTATCTTTAATATCAACATGGCTGTCGTTGTCGATCCGACTCTGGACCTCGAATTAACACAACTCTGGACCACCTGGACTAACAAACTAGTGAATACTTATTATGAAACGTAAGTGGGACTACTCCGAACGTAAAAATTGTATTCGAGTGTATTTTGCTACAATTGGCAATGTGGAATTTACGTTAGGATCAACATTTATCCCCGCCGATGATTTTCCCAATATTCCGCACGCCGTTGCTCATGAAAAATAATTTCGGCACACTGCCGCTGCCCGCCGCCGTTAATTTTTCGGCGCGCCACGCCACTAGGTAGTTTTGCATTTTAATTCAAAATTTCAGTTTTAATTTTTTAACAAGTTTTTCACGATCTGAGGAACCTTAAAAACAAAAAAGGTAAGAAAGATTAAAATCCTTGCCGGGCTGGCCGGAAGGGCACCTTATATTTTTTTTCGTAAACAGTTCCGATAGGCGGGTTGTTATTGTCAGTTTCGTGCAAGAATTTCATAAAGAAATACATAAACTGCTTATGCAAAAAATCGCAACATTATTATTTTCATAGACGAAAGACAAAGCTCTCTATTGGGTGGTTCCGATAGGCGGGTTGTTATTGTCAGTTTCGTGTGGTTTTGTGTGGTTTTGTTGTTATTGTCAGTTAGGTTAGGTAAGTTTGGGGTTTTGCATTTCATACTGAGGCAGTTAACAGGTTGGGGTTTGACATTTCATACTGGGGCAGTTAATCGGTTAGGTTATGTTAATAATAATTTAACAAGTTTCCGCAACTTGGGACTAATTTGTAGTGCCTTCCGTGAAAATTAAAGGTAAGTTTCTTTCTTTTTTTTCGAATTTCGGGCCATGTGCATAAAGGGAACATGGGAAGAAAACGAGCTCTCGTCCGATTTTTTTTTTTTAATGGACTAAGAATTATCTGCTGAGTAATGTTTTCCTCTTCCATTTTTTGGGGAAAACGCACCGTTTGGCCGTGGTGAAGGTCCAAAGTTAGCACCGTGCTATGCCAGAAAGCATAAAACTGGGCGAAAGTCTTGCAAGTGAAACGCCAAACCCCAACCACTTCATTCCCTCAAGTGAAATGCCGAAGCCAGTTCCTAACCTAACCGACAATAACAACAAAACCACACGAAACTGACAATAACAACCCACCTATCTGAACTGTTTACGGCAAAAAAAATATCAGCTGAGAACACGGGAAGAAAACGGCCTCTCGTCCATCTGCGCAAAGAGGCGGCTTTCAATAATTTCTGACGGCCAAGCGAAGCCTTTGCCCCAAACATTTTATGCGAAAATGTTGTTCAGTTGATCATTTTACGTCATTCTAGCTCAACGAGAGATCAATCGGTGAGGAGCCCTTATTCTTCCCATAAGTCGCGTAAAGTAAACTTGTTCCCTCTATTGTTTATTTTACTATCGAAAGTGATCGTGGAATGAATTTATAATTCTGCCTTTATTTCGTGAGCTACGCATCTAGTATGCACTATCCCGTTGTCTCACTTGTCGAATTGATTATACTACAACAAACTGTTCCACTAAATAAGAATATACAATAATTACCTAATTAGCAGGAGACACATAACTACACGAATTGCCAATACGCATAGAATCCTAGGACAGCCTTCCCGTGAACCATAAAGTAGCCGCCATTATTTTTTTCAGTGATTCGCCAATAGCCCAACAACAGATAGAATTCCGTTTTCCGTGCATGTTGTCAAAACCTGAAATAAGATGGGCCAGTTCCGGTTCAACTTTTTTTTTCGTACAGAAACATAATTGGCAAAAATCTTTAGTCAAAGACCTACAACCCTTTATATGCAAACGATTTAGCCATAAACTGCTCAATAACAACGCCTACATTTTGCTGGCACGTCTTCTAATCGAAATCATGAAAAATCGACTAATATTTCAGCCACTTCCGGCCATACGATAAGGGTGATAGAAATGACCCGTTCGAATAAACGACTGGAGTGGACGAAACGTTATTTAACAATAGCTCACGACGCAAGCCCCTTTTTCTCCCCGACTATATTTCAATAACTGCTTTCTGCATTACATGCATAAGCAGTTAAAAAAGGTAAGAAAGATTAAAATCCTTGAAATGGCAAAACGAAACTCATAACAAACAAATGTGCTGAACTCGTCATAGTGTGCTAGTTATTTTTCACATTCGTGCAATGAGATTGGAGGTGTTAATGTTTTACACTTTTAACAATCTCCTGCCACAGCTCAACCATCAGCCCTCAGTCGGTTTGCATGTATAGCATTCCCATCAAAGACCATAGGCTAGACCATTTATTTCTAAAAACAATAAAAATTCCTAAACATTGTGATCATTCTGACTACCACAGGGCCTAGTCACAAAATATGTGTAGAACAGCGTTTTTTGTGGTTGTTGTAGTTGTGTTTTTTTTTTCGACCCGGCAAGTAAAACTAGGGTGCCGGTAAAACAGAAACTGCATACTGTTATTAAACCCAAAAAATTTAGCATAAATAAGTCTAAACTAATTAATTACACTTCTTCACCCCCCCCCCCCCATTGCCGTCTATTGAACATTCGAGCCTTAGCTTGCAAATTTTCGACAACAATATGTGGCATCACATATGCCGTACAAAATCAAGCTCCATAGATCACAGTTGTGTTCTTGTTTACGGCTATGTCGTCACGCTACAAAGGTTTATGCATGCAGTCGATTGTTGCTGGCTACTTTGAAACAATCCAGGTCAGCTCTGAAAGCCTGCATCTGCGAAATAAATACGCAATTCTATCGTTATTAGCTGCCAATTTCGAGGCCGAACTCGAAATTAACAACGCAGCTGAGTTTGGTTTAAAAATATATGCTTTTAGCTGAAACACTGATTCTTTCATTAAAGATTTATTTGCGGCCCTGGCCCTAGACCGAATGCCCCAATCAACCGAAAATACAACATCAATACGCCACCAAACCAACCACAAATCGACCCAAACCAAATCACATGAAACCACATGAGACCAAATCAACCCAAATCAAATCAAATCCGCCGAAAGCACAGTCCTCGCATGCTCTCACTACGGTGCTGAAGCACCCCCCCCCCCCCGATTCACTTTCCCTTTCGTACATCCAGGGAAAATTGCAGGGGCCTGTTTCACACTTTATTCACAGAACACACACCAGAGCACAGATCTCACCACACCACCGATGCACTGCCTTGGCCCACTTTCTCTTTCCCATTTAGGGAAAGTTCCAGTGGGCCCGTCCCACACCTCTACTCACAGAAATCACACCAGCACAGGAGCACAGGTCACACCACACTGCTGAAGCACCACTATGGCCCAATTTCTTCCTCCCAAACAGCGGGCCTGTTTCACAGCACCACATTAGCCTCACAAGCCATCGGGGGAAGGAGGCAGTAATGCCCTATACATGTATCCCCGACCCTCACAAAACCTGGCTATAGCACGCAACATAACTATTGGTCTAGCCCCTAGGGAATGCAACGTTAGTAGTTCGCGTGTCCAGGACCCCATCTTGGCACGCATGGCAGCATGTTTCCTACAGTGCAACAGAACATGTTCCACTGTCTCCTCTACAAGACATTCCTGACATACCGGCGACCCCACCCACCCATACCGAAACTGATGTGCACGGAGCAATGAATGACCAACACGCAACCTGGAAATCGTCCTTGCATCCCGAAAGCCAAGTTTGTCCACATTGGACTTCAAGGAGCAACATGGATGGGCTACATGGAAATCTCTTGCAACTTCAACAGAGTCCCATTCAGCCTGCCACATTGCCAGAGACCACTTTTTTACTACTGGCCGATGCATCCGTGCCGAAAGAACCGGGACTACCTCTGCGCAATCAGCACACAACGCCGCTCGGGCCAACCATCCACAACAACATTTCCCTGGGTCCCACTATGATCCTTCGTCCATTGAAATGCAACCCCACTGGTGCGGGATGCCACCCAGAACTTCCAAAGAATGGAGAATATTAGAGGATCTCCAACATCTAGCTGCTCACTCGACCGTTTTAGCAGCCTATAGCTCGAAAGCGAATCTGTCTGCAACGAGAAAGATGGCAGGTCTAAGTCGAGTGCAATATCCAGTGCAACCGAAATTGCAAGCAATTCACACAACATACTAGAAATTACCATTGTCACGTGCCACTTCACTGCTATCTTCAGTGACGGTACTGCCACACCAATCCCTCCAACATGTTCTGCAGCTCGATATGACCTATCACAAAATACTTTGCATCCAGCCATACCTTGCACAAAAATGCTATGCAGCTCTGGGCACCACGACCACGGACTGACCGGCACGGAACAAGCCACAGGACGATCCAAAAACCGCTGGAGTAGCGTGACCCCAGCCCTGCCTCCCCTAACACTTCACGTGCCTTCTGAGTTTCCCATAGTCCGCTAGTATCCTGCCAACAGGATCTTGGTGCCCCCTGCTCAGATTACGCAAACAGAGCAACACAAGCAGCTCCTTTGCCTGACACTCGACCGGCAGCTCGTTACACTCTGCCCAGAGCGCCTGGACAGGAGTGGAAGCCAAACACCCTGATACTAACCTGAGACACATTTAGTACTACCTGCAGCGCTTTAACATGCCGTTTCACACCTGCCAAAAAAGGCAAGTGATAATCCACAACTGAACGTATAAAGGTTCTATACACTGCCAACAAAGTCCCTCTCCTGATATCCTTGCCTACACACAGAGCCTTAAGAACTGCAGTGCGTGACAGCACTTTGCTCTTCAGATTGAGTACATGCTGACCCCAGTCCAAGGCAGAATCCAAAATAACTCCTAAGTTCCGAACACTAGGCTTCGGACTCACCACCTGATCACCTACTTTCAATTGGATTTGCGAAAACTGTACTCTTTCATATCTCGAGAACACCACGAAAAAAAGGCCGGCGCGAAAAAAAGGCCTCTGTCCCGCAAGACACCCAGTATTGTCTAACACCAGTCTAATGCCATCAGATCAAGTCTGTTTCCTACAAACCAGATTGCCACATCATCTGCATAGCAGACTATATTTGCAGATAATCTAACCTCAACAAGCACATCATTGATGGCTATAGCAAAGAGGGTTGGGCTAAGACAGCTGCCCTGGGGAAGCCCTCTGCCAGTATGCGCTCTCGAAGACCAATTGCCATCTACCTTTGTTACAAAGATACGATCTCCAAGAAGAGAGACAATAGCATCGATCAAACGTGGGCTAACCCCCATCTTGTGCATGGATGCCTTAACCCATTCAATGGACACAGTGTCATAGGCTGCCTTGATGTCTAGAAAGACTGCCAAAACAACCTGACCCTGCGCCCACGCCTCCTGTATACTGGAAAGTAGGAACAACACTGCATCCTGCATGCTCCTGTTTGGGCGATATCCAAACTGCACACCAGCCAAGCAACCATAGTATTCCAGATGCCAACTAAGTCTCCTCACAACCATCCGCTCATACACCTTCCTAATGCATGAGAGTAACGCTATCAGCCTGTAATTCACCAGTTCTGTTCTATTACTCCCCGGTTTATGAACCGGTACCAAAACCGTGAACATCCATTCCTGTGGTACAGGTGAACCCTCTAGCAGTCGTTGGAACAGAGACAAGAGGGACTTCTGCGCCTCTTCTGATCGTTGACGCAAATCACCATAACCAATCCTATCTATCCCAGATGCGCTGGAATCTCTGCACTTCGAGAGAGATCCCCTGAACTCGGAGATATCCCACGGCAAGTCACCTGCCAGTGAAACTGCAGATTTCGAGATTTTCGGAGGGGCAACGCCTCCTGATAGACCATAGACACTTGCAAACCTATCATTGAAGGCGTTAGCCATAGCCTCACCCTGCAGTATTTCCCGGTTCGCGATAGTCGCAGTCATGCTATATACCCATTTCTGTCTAGTTTTCGCACAGCCTGGAGTAAGAGCCTTCCATGCCCTCGCTAACGAATTCGATTTTGCAACCTGCTCACATAAGCGCTCTCCATAATTTAGTTTCTCCCGTGTTAACACATGTGTTTCCTCCGAAATACCCCTGTTCATAAACCAGCTTTCATCACAGGGAGCCCTCTTCCACCGCCGATACACTCTCCGCTTATCTCTCACAGCAATCTTACACTTATGCGTCCACCATGGCAGATGACTAGATTTCACCAATTTGGGCACTGACATTCGGCCCGGTACACAATCCCTAATCCAGTCTCTAAACATACCATTATCCACAACTGGACACACGTTTCTTACCTAACCTCGCACCACCCAGTCTAAATACCGACCCATATCTGGACATCACATTCCTCGGACACAAAGCAACCGGGAAGTGGTCACTCCCACGTAAATCATCAGATACTTCAAATGCAAAGTACGATGATATACCAGGCGTGCAATCAAAAAAATCAAGAACTGACTCTTGTATCATATTCTGTTGCCATCGTATGAATGTTGGAGTGCCATCTTGCATAATCTGATAACCTAGATTAGCAATCGACTCCGCCAATCGACGACCACGAGCATCAACTTGTAGTGATCCCCAGTCATATTGATGATTATTAAAGTCACCTCCTATAATTGCTGGAGCTGAAAACTGCTCAAACCATAATGTCCACTCAGTTGCCGATGGGCTGGCAGTGACATGCACAAAAACTAAGGTTACCCACCGATTACTCATCCAAACTTTTACTGCCACAGCATCAACACCACCCACATGATGAGTCAAAGTAACTACCTGATATGGCATAGACCACTTCAAGAATACCCCAACCTTCAAACCTGAGAACACAAAATCCGCTTTCCAGGCTGACGCATCGTAACCTTGCATGTTATTCGCCTCCTGGACACCCAGAACTTCAACATACTGCAAAAGCTGCTCTACCTCACCTAACTTACGTTGAACGCCACGCACATTCCACTTTGCTAACCTATAACCATGAAAATCAGTGAATTTAGGTTAGGAGCCCCCCACTAAACCCCCCTGCCTCCCGTCCCCCTTCCGACTCACCACTGCTAACAATAACTTGGCTATTCTCGACTTGCTGCGATGTAGGAACTCCACTTGAAAGTTGGCCCGAAGCAACACACTGAGCACCTGCATTAGGATGCTCATTATTTCACACACATCACTAATCACATGAACTGCTCCTTGACTACTCTGTGCTTTCACCATTTCTGCCATTTCCACTGATTCTTCCCTGTCAACATTCTCACTTTTCCCAGATCCATCTTTCAACACAGCTGCTACCTCCATCTTCGACATCGATTCAGTGCCTTTTTTCCTCTTCGTTCCTCCTTTCTTTCTCTTAGCAGGGGGTGAGCCACGAACCATCTTCGTCTTTTCCTCCCTGTATTTGCTTCCCAGTTCCATCTTGCTGCTCATCAACACAAATTTCTGTTTGTGCAGTTTGCGACAGTGACTCAACACTTCCAAGTACCACCGTGAGACATGGTGCACTGGTACTCAAGGCAGATAGCCCCAGGCTCTTATTTTGTTGTTGACGATCCTGCTGGGACTGCTGTTGCCGCTGCTGAGGGACATGTGGTGACGTCACTGAGCCCGCCTGCTACCGCCTTTGGACTTCTGCTTCCTGTACTGCTGCTTGAAGATGGTGTGACAAAGTTACCGTGGGTGGCACCAGACACCACACGTCATGCACGCGATGCTCGCGCAAACTCGACGATAGTGCCCACGCATCGAACAACGCAGACTTTTTTGTGCACGATCGTCAATCAAAACCAAAGTCCGTGTGCCCTTAATCACTACTTCGTCAGGAACATCTTCAATGGTTACATTATCTCTTAGCCTTAACGTGATCTGCCTACCTGTTGTTTTACAAACAAGTTTACCACGAATGTACAACTTCTCGAACGCATGCCTTTCCAAAATCGCAATGCGCGCAAAACCTGCCGCTACTTCATGCGCAGTAATCCCCCGTGGCAACCAAAGCAGCCTAGCCTGTATTGTCTGTTCGTGCAAATCATGCAGTTCCACTCGGTGCCCATTAATGCTGAGTGTCGCTCCCAATAGCTTTTTTTTCGCTGCATATGATCGCAACTCAACTTCGAAAGCATGTCCTACACGCAGAAGGCCCACAGCTGCTATTTCACCAACACCAACAATGGCTTCAACTGACAAATAAATTTGTGTGATTGAGTACGGGCGTCCTGCAGGCGCACACATCAGCACCACTGATCTAGGCATTTGTACATTGGTTAAACCTCCACCATACAACTTCTTCAGACACTTAAATTCTTGGTTTGCGACCGTTGAACAGAATCTGCTGCACTATCAACCTCTGCTTCTTCTACTTCTGCATCACTTTCTCCCCAGTTTGCCCTACCACTTTCTGCTACAGCAGCACTAAACAGTTTACTTGCAGGTTGAATTACTGCTCTCTGGTTTCTTGCTGCATCATTCCTTTCTGTTGTTCCTGGCAACCGCTCCTCTCCGCCATCTTCTTTATCTTGCAAATCTGCTCTCATCTGCACTGCAGTATCAACCTCAAACCGTCTCACTCGCTTCTCACTTATCCCTCGCTTCTGCGCTTCCCTCATCACTTGTGCGAAAGTCTCATCCGAAACAATCCCTAAGTTCACTTCACTGTCCGTTATGACTTTTGCTTTCCATAACACTCTCAGGAGCTCATCCACATGCTGCGATTGCGTTTTACCGTTCAACAATCAACTTTTTAGCAAAGACATAACACGTGCACGAAGAATGAATCTGGAGTTTGCTGAGTGGCATTGTTCCCTAAATACAATGGTTAAAACAATGTAAAACAATCAAATTGATCGTTTAGGGTCCCATAACTCCGGAGTGGATCGACCAATCGAAAAAGTGGTCCCTGTAAGGTTGAAGCCCAGGGAAATTTCTGACTCAGATCATGTTTCAGATTTTAGGTAGGTGCAATAGTTTTATCTGAAAGCGTGTCAGCCAAGAACAAGAACAAGAACCAGAACAACAAGAAGTAGTAAACAGTTTTCAAATTTACGTGTGGCTCCCTACGTTTACTCTTGCACGGAATTGCATAAAAGTTGGTGTAAAGTTGGGAAAAGTTGTTATCTACTTTCTGGCCAAGTTTGGTCGAAATAGATTGAATAGAAACGGAGAAATTAATAGTTTTAGTTTTGCTGGAAAGAGGACTTCAATCATATATACTGCCAAAGCTTGTCCGTGTTCCTTCTAGGTTTTGACTTTTAGACCCTTACTCTAAACATTTAACGTTCCGTTTTTGTTTATTAATTCGTGTTATTTTTTGAATTGCAGCTAAACTGTAAAACAGTACAGTTGACGGTCAAAATTGAGAGTTTAATAGAGACCCTAGCCAGGCTCTTATTAACAGTCGCCAGTGTTATTAACAGAAACAAATCCTTTAATCTTCAGTGTTGCAGCTGGCGTTTGCTAATTGGCATTGTTGCATAATAAGAATGTTTAAAACAATGTAAAACAATCAATCTGGTCGTTTAGAACTTATTAACCCCTGAACCACTTGTCCAATTAGAAAATGCCTTATGGAAAGGGCATATCTACAGAGCAATACCTGTAAAATGAGCTAAGAACCAGCTTCATAGGACAAATGGTTTGACCTGTAGAGAGGACAGACGAAAGGTACATTCCCAGAACAAGACCAAGAACAAGAAGTTGTCTATTTGGCCCCTCTCTGTACCTCGGGTTTGGCTCGGCCGAATTTCACAATTTTTGTACTGCACACAGGCCTAGACTAGTCAAGGCTAGATTCCAAATTTGGTTTAAAGATGTTTAATATTGACGTAGTTATTAGCTCTCAAAGTTGAAAGTTTAATCTAAAACAAAACCCACAAGGTGAAAGAACCCGCCAAGTTTTAGCCAATCAAAGTGGCGATATCAGAGCCAAAAAAGGCTGCCACCAAGTTACTACATTAGTTGCCAAGCTAATTCCACCGAGTATTAGATTAAAAGTTAAATAAAAAACCTGACCATCAAGTTTTTAATTTAACGTGTGAGGTTATAGTTGGTGGGATTAGCTTGGCAACTAATGTAGTAACTTGGTGGCAGCCTTTTTGGCTCTGATATCACCACTTTGATTGGAAACTTGGCGGGTTCTTTCACCCTTGCGGGTTTTGTTTTAGATATCACTTCTTTTGTAGTTTTTATTTTGTGGCGTCTTATTTTTGCCACTGCCCATTCATCTACTATCTGGCCAAGTTGGTCGAAAAATATTGAATACGAACGGAGATACTAATTTTTTTTTAGTTTTGCTGGAGTGAGGACTTCAATCATATAAATTAAAGCGTTTGATGATTTCCATTCAACCATCAACAATAAGTAGCGCGGACTGCGGATTTGTTTTAAGAGTTTAGTGGCCCGAAGCCATACGCCCTACTACAAACAAGTAGCGCGTGCATTTTATCAACATTGTTGCAACAAGAATTCAACTGTCTTTTTCTGGCAGTCCGTTTGCATTGTTACTCGTAAACACTAATAACGAGTATTGCTTATTTTGATCACCGGTGGCGGTTTTCCAACATACAAAATAATAATAATGTTAATAATGTTTTCGTGCTACAAGAAAACTTAAATAAATAAAACGAAAGCATTTTTTCTTACTTAACCAAAACTAGCATTTTATGGTGCTGTTCTTATTTTAATCGAGGCTGTAAAGTCTTTTTTAACATCTGGAGCAATCATGATGTTCTTTAATTCATGAGCAGGCGTAATATCCAGGCGTGATATCCAAGAGCATGCATGATATTATATCCGATATCACTCCTACTTTTGCATCTTAGTTCTAAACCATTGTTGCAATATCGTCGTGTTCTATTGTTAAAGGAGGACTGAGATCGTGAAATAGGGTGATAACTAAAACTAATCAACTCACCAGCTGTTAAAATTACTCGCCACTTACACTAGACTGCAAGAACAGCAAGTCTACATAAAATAAAATGTCCGCGTCACGTTATTGAGGACATTTTTTCTCCATAAAGACATGTTCCCACCTGTACTGATGATGTGCATTTTGTTTCCTAATCTTCTTCCAGCAAAATTGCCTCTTTATCGTGGTGGAGGAGATAATCCAGTTTGGCTTCGTGTACCGTAAAAAAATAAAAGACCAAACCTTTGCAATAAAAGATCTAGACACACGCTAGTGTGTCGCCGCCAAATAACAGTAGATCATACCATTGTAGACATCCGATTGTTAAAAAACTGATCGTTAATGATAAAAAGGCGGCTCACTAGCAGACATGTGTCTGTTAACTGTAAGCAACTGAAAGCATATTTTGGCATGTTGAGGATAAATCCCAATGCGACAGAAATGTTTCAAATTGTGGAAAATGTAAGGGGAAGGGTCAGAGATTAAGAAAAACTAAAATTTAAAGGATGAGTGTCCACCAATCAGAGAAAAAGATGCGTCAATAACGTTGTTTTTATGTTACTAGCTAGCTAATAAGATTTTTCCCATGTTAAATCCCATAGACGTTTTGCTCATGGCTAGCAAAAATTGCGAAGACCTACGTACCTGAATTTTTGCACACGGATGCTTGGTGATCTGAGGATGGTCCTTTTGTTGGTTTGGGGGTTGTAGGAGTCAGAACAAATACGTGGGAGGGTTTTGAAATTTGCCACCGGCGAATTTAAATTTCGTTTCTTTTCCAAGTTGCAACTAAACATTTTAAGCAACAATGGCTTGAACAATCAAGACTGGTCCTTAGATTTATTGGAAAAGCCTGGACGAACTAAAAACTGAACTGTAACGAAGGACAAAATAAAGAAACATTAACGTTGCCGTGGAGTGCGTAAGAATAAAGGGATGCACGTTAGATGATGGTTACGCAACAAAACGAGCATACACGAGCTAATGTTTTTTTTTTTGTTAATAACCCCCCCAAAAATGCTTCGCGTTCTGCTATTTTAGTAACAGCTACCTTCGGGGATTTCTGCATGACTAAATGT
>JAHWFP010025698.1:0-12153 GCA_023313725.1 Lithobius niger
TTGCCCCCCCCCCCCCCCCTTCGTGCAGTTTCAGAAGTGCCAAAGAGAGGGAAGCATCCGCTGGCAGCACCGGTGGAAAGGAAGTGTCCACTGTGCCCGCTCTATGTCTTCGAGTATCCACTCTAGCCACTGTATACATTTTTTTATGGCAGATGGTTTGAGTTTGGTTATATCCTTACTTTTCATTACAATTTTTAAAAACATTCCCGTTATACGGAAAACAAATCCTGTGACAAATTCAATTTTATATTAGAAATGGACTTTATTCTTAATTTCGATGGGTATTATGTGAAATCGATTTGCTTTTCGACCCATTTTCTCCCTCAGTTGTAGAAAGATAATCACTCTAGGTCAGGATTATCTGACTGGCTACCCTCCTCTTTGATTTGTAGAATATCCCTCCTCACTCTTTTTTTCTTTCTAATCCGAAGTAGATTTACATATTTTTGCATTTGTTGATACGTGTTTAGTTTTGGTAATTACTGTTGATCCCTGTGCATTCCTGCAGTTTCGGTCACAACATAATGACAGTCGTAAAAACATCTAGGGAAAAATAGGCCGGTGGGGAAAATAAGTACGCTAAAAGAAGCGCTTACGAAACGCGTACAAAACAAACTTAAGTCTCGGACATAAAGAGAGTCGGGAGGGGGCCGAGGCTCCGCCGTCAGCCACCGTCGTGGTATTGCGTTCGCGGTTGCATTTTTTCTTAGGCTACTCTACAGCGCGTTTTAAATGACGCTCTTAGCATTAGTAACTACTGTGAAAGGTATTATAATAACATGGGGGAAATTCCCTTTATGTGGAAAGCAAAATTCCCACTAAATTGAATAAAAATCCTACGCTCAGATAGAAAATATTACCGTTAGAGCGAATAGAAATACCATCAGATGGAAAAAAAAAGCATTCTCGTCGGTAGTATTTCCAGGTCGGTTCTACTGTATCTGCTGGATTTCGATATGACGCGCCTGAACCAAAAGTTACGTCAATATTCAGCAGAGGCGCAATTACGGAATCAAAAGGGGAAGAGAGGGAGGGGGGGGGGACAATTGTTCGGAATCGTGGAATTATCGAGGGGGGGATGACAATTATTCGACAATGGCAACTATTCAGTCGGGAGGGTGGGACTGACAAACTATGGAGTCAGTTGGGGGGAGGGGCATATTTCCCCAGCTGGAAACAAATAATACATTATAAGTAATAAATACACAGAATTTCACATTGGAATTGCAGGGTTTGCTAGCCACTGCCGCCAGTACAATCATAACGTAACATGAAATAACCGACAAATCACAACACAAAAACTTCTGGGGACATAAGACTAATCCTCGGAAAGTGGCACTTTTTTTTTTTTAACCTAGTATTTTTTGCGGCATTTTCTGCCTTTATAAATGATTTTTGAACAAGATTTTGTTTTTATCCAGGTTTCACGTTACAAGAACATAAACATACTATTACTTTCTAGTTCTCCCACTCTTTCGGGCAACTATAATGCAATCCAAGAACGGGAAAGATGGGTTTTCGGCTGCACTTATCAATGAATTATGCCACAGTTTTACGTTGATAGCATTCCATACATATATGAAACGTCATTTGGCTCAGATTTCCGAACGCACAGATCTGACGAGCGCTGGAACTGCTATCCAGCCCTTCTTTGTGAGCATGCCTCGTCACATTTAACACCCGTTCTGCATTCGAATCCGATTAGAGTAGGTACGTTTTTTCAAACAACACCTGCATTTTATGGTATTTTGTTGTTTAATTTTAAATCAGTTACACTTTTTTAATGAAGAAGAGGATTTAATTCATAGATATCGAATGGAAAGTACGTTTACAGTTTTTATTTATCTTTCAATCAGCCAACCTTAAAATATTGCTCCAAAGTACAAAAATATATTTTAGATAATTTTGCCTCCACACTTCGCTAGGCAATTCGATTCTCTTCTTTAGAAACAAGTTTAATTCTATTCTGTTGGAAAATAACTGAGAAAAAGTGGAAATAAGATCGTAACTGAAATACGTTGTAGACGCTGGCGCCATCTAGTAGTCAGAATTGAGATAACCAAAGGAGTTGCACTCCCTCTCGGACACTTTCGGTCTTGCTCTTTATATTTTATTCGTAAAATTATTTTCCCAGATTATTGGCCAAGGCAAAGGCGCACGCGAGGAGATCCTTCTTTATTTTTTTTAAAGATTAACGTACTTTTGTATTATGAAATCCCGTCGATTAATGTTTTTAGAATAACAACGAATTCATGAGGAATGATGCATTTCTGAAATTGAGTATTTCTGTAGAATTCCGAAATTTATAAATTTATGTATTTGTTTTAACTAAAGGCATTTGTTTCGACTGTAACTTCTTAAATTTTTTTTTCTGTTACATAAATACAGATGGGAACCTATTTCCGTTGCCTTTTGGACTTAAATGTCAGACTGCCTGATCGGGAATAGAACACTCGATCTTTGAGACAGAAGACGAAGCTTTAAAACATACTGCCACAGCCACTTGCAGAATAGTTTAGCGGCAAAGCCTTCGGTCTTAATTCCCGCTCATGCATTTAAGTCCAAAATGCAATTAAAATAAGTTTCCATCTGTATTTATTTACCATTAATCGGGTAAATTTGGCTTTCCGTTCCGTTTTTTTTTTTTTTCTGTTGGTTGGATGTAAATTCCTCTTTTAGGAATGAAATTCAGTTTGTGTTTTTTTTTACTAATAAACAAACGCAAATCGGAGTAAAAGAATACCAGCACTTTCTGTATGATTTTTTGCTGTTGTGCTGTCTGTAAAGCAGAAGCAATAACGCCAGTAATAGTGAGTGTGGAGCTCACATTTGGAAACAGTTCTTTAGCTAGATGCAAGGGCCACTGAAGATAAATCAAGCCAATGCTGTGGGAGCGGATTTCTTAGGCTTACAAATTTCTTAGGACCACAAAACGTCCAAAAAAACGACTGAAGAAGTGAGACACACCATCAAATTTAGCACACCATCAATTATTTTTCAAGTGATTTTCATTGAAATTTAGTATTTTTTTCATCAACAATGGCAAGTTGTTCGTAGTGTTAGGGATTAGACGATACAATGTACGTAGGCCTAAGAAGCCGCTCTCACAGCATTGGCTTGACAAAGGACGCTAATGTTTTTACCTCTGCGTATATCCAGTGCACCTTGCAACTAGCTACACGACTGGCGGTAAATATGACTGGCTTCTGCTTTGTGTTTCCTTCACACTTCCTATTTATTTGACAGCAACGTAAAAAGAAATTTCAACACCAATTAAAATCGTAATTAAAACAAAAATTCAGTTTAGCAAGACCTGGAAGAAGGGGGGGGGGGGTTGCATAACGTTCCCACATATTTGAGAAAATGAAAAGGGGGAGGGGAGGGAAGTGAAAATGGCGCTTCAAATGGAAAGGAAGGAGTACAGACCAGTGAAAAACAGAAAAAAAACGACTGAAAACAATTAAAGATGTTCCATACTGATAGCAATTACAATATTAGACTGATATTAACAGATTTACAATTTACCATTAATAGCATTCTAGCAATTTTTTTGAATTCATACTCACTTTAAAACAGAACTTAGGTTAACGGTTTGTTTACGACACCAATAAAACGTTAATGTTTCTTACTGAAATGTAACTCCTACGTATAAATAAAAAATACGGATCAAAAATTTTAATAAAATTGTTTTTTATTTAGCCTTTTTACGAAAGCCTTAATAAATCAAGCAACGGGAAAAAACCTTTTCAGCAGGAAACGTTAAGAGTAAGATGACGAGTTTTCCATTCGATAGTCTCCAAGAGACTAATAATGAATCTGCTGCTAAATTACGGCAAGACTCAATACACGAAGAAAACATGTAAAGTTTCAGGCATTCGTTTGCTCCAGAATTATTTTAGTATAAGAATAAGTGGTTTTGCATTTCCCTGCTTGTATGGAGAATTTTTTGAATTGGAGGTAATAAAAAAAATCTCCTTCTTGGAAGTAATGTTAAAATAAGGCATAATCTTTCCATTTCAAAAAATCTGTATACACACTAGGAAATGTAATGTACCACTTAGTGCTAAAATTATGGTGCGAACTAAAACTTGAAATTGGTCTTACTTGTATTTTTCAAGCATTGAGTCTTGCCATAATTTGAGTAGCAGATTTATAAGTAGTCTTGTTGATTACGGAATGAAAAACCCATGATCTTCCTCTTACGTTTCCTGCTAAGAAAGTTTTTTGTTTTAATTACTTGCGTTAATTGTGGCGATAGTTGTTTTTTTTTTTTTGTTTTTTTATTGCAGTAAAACACTGCTTTTATTTTCGTAATTTACGAACTGAATTAGAATGGGTTGGGTCAGTCTGGTTCCATGGGCCGACGAGTTGTTCGGGGTAGTTAGTTAATGCAAGGCTATCGGTATCCATCACAAATAACATATTGACCAAGTGAATCACATGAAAATAGCGACCCAATGACGTACACGACCTATTCCATCTCCGATAATAAGACAAGGAAATGCCTATCAGTTTCTACATTATTCAAGCCTATCTACATTATTAATACCATAAGTGAGCGAGGGCTATGAGCATCATAAATAGGGCAATGCCCTATACGAAACAGCTTGCGAGTAGCTCTTCTGCAATCCGATAATGAAATCTACCGACGGGTGTGTGATGTGTGCATGCCCTCCTTAGACAGGTTCCCTTGACGGGTTAGACGGGTAGGAGACCAACTAGGTGGTAAAACAAAATGTTTGAAGCAATTAAATAATTCACTGGTAGAATACTCAGTCGGAAAATAAGGTAGCAATCCCTAAACCCAAAAAAAATGTAAAACCACCAAAAAATTAAAAATCGAGCAACTTGTTTTTAAACACCATAATAATTAAGGTTCGGCTACTGGATTCGAACCGGAATTCACTAGATCTGGAGACGAGGATGATGCTGACCACTGACCTAGTGATGCTCATTGCTCTCTTCCCCTTCACAAAGATTGGGGTGTGTGTGAGGCAGAGTTTTTGTCCCGTCATATACATCTTGTGTTTAAACAACACGTTGACAGATTTTAATATCTTAAAATCACAGGATCCTTAATTTTATTTTATAATTAGCCCAAAAAAAAATGATGGGGGGGGGGGGGGGGGGGTGATAATTGTTGGTATGGAGTTGAGCATATCATGATTAAATGTTAACCTATTAGCATGAACACCAGACGGCAGGGTCAACTTTTAGTAAAAAGTGCGCAATAAGTTTTAGTGGAAATTTTTCTGAGAATTTATCCCCTTTACTGGTTCCTGTCTTAAGTCTTTTTTGCCCTTTTTTTTTATCCTGCAGGCCCTCTCAGGCACAGGTGTATGACCGTTTCGCCGAATCCCATTTCGCTGAATATTAATCCGTGATTCTATTTTCGGCGAAACGGGAATTCCGCCGAAAACGGGAAAACTCCATTTCGCCGAATTTTAATCTGTGGATTTATTTTCGGCGAAAGGGAATTACCGTTTCACCGAATCCCGTTTCGCCCAAAAAAAATTTTTATAAATGTAAACGATAGCAGCAGAAAAGAAAGACGTAAGCAAAAGTTTAGGGGCACAAATTAGTGCACAAATATGAACAGAGCTAAATTTGGACGATTTGTGGTAAATTGATACCCATTTCCTTTCGATCCTGTCAATATGGCTAAGGGATTCAGCTGACATTTTTTCTGAGTAAGCCGAAGAGACACCTCCCAGATTGGCCGCTGAAAAAAATGCGATCACAACCGACAAAAATTCTCACAATGGTAGACGGATACTTATGCGATCACTTTATCACTGGAACTAAAAGTTTACTGAAGTCTAAAATTCATTTTATTTTAAATTATTTTATTTTGCGCAATGAAAACCACAAACTAAGCGATTTTAGCATTTATTCTGAAGGTTTAATAAGCTTTAATGAGAAGTCACGTTAGTGAAAAATTTGAAAATGATACCAAATAATTAACAGAAGTGCATGGCGAAGTACGTCGGTTGGGGGGGGGGGGTAACATTCAGCTACGTTTCATTTCGTGTTCGTGTTATTGTGCCTAAGCTATGTGCCTAAGCTCGTTCACCAGGCAGGGTATGGAGTTACATCAGGAAAAGCCTTCCGTTACCTTCTCGATACCCGCAGGCTTTGTTTTTCTTTGCTTTCCAACAGGAGCACTTCTCTTCAAAACGGGTGGGGTCTCTTCAACTATAGGGGGATGAACATCCTGACGCTAAGGCGCGACGAGGTACACATTTAGACGAGATCGAATGGAAGATTGTTAACGAATAACACTCGAAATTAGCAGATTTCTTTTTAACATGTCGCGCCGAAGTACCCGCTCTTTTTCGCCTTAAGTGTCCACCCGTTTTCAAAACTGTGTTTTTTGTCGCCAAAATCTCCGTGAATCTCGTAATTAATGATTTGGTAAATATGCGCTTGGGCTGGATTAAAATATTGGATAACACATATCTGCTAATATTCAAGCTTTAGCACAACTAGTTTATGCATTTACTAGTTTGTGCA
Organism: Lithobius niger; assembly: GCA_023313725.1. NCBI lineage: Eukaryota > Metazoa > Arthropoda > Chilopoda > Lithobiomorpha > Lithobiidae > Lithobius > Lithobius niger. Next base: position 6,514 of record JAHWFP010025698.1, read on the forward strand.
TTTATGCATTACCATTTACCTGCATTTGCATATGTATGAATTAATAAATAGACATGGAAAGTCGTCCGTAAGCGTGGGCAAAGAAAAACACATGCTTGACCCAAGACCAATACATGCTCAACTTACGTTTCAGTAATTTTTTTTGTTCGGTAATGTGATTTGAACCGGCATTCACTTGGTTTGAAGACGGGGATGCTTGCCACGCTTGTTGCTGGGACCGAGTTTTTTGTTTTTTTTTTCTATTTGTGAGGTGCGGCTGTCAGGTGCATGAAAGGGTTATAATCATTAAAATCTGGGACAAATAAAACAAAATATTACAATTTTAACGATTTCAAACTGTGGCCGGCTTACAAACTTTCTGCTTTTATCCGACTTTCAGCAACTTTTTCTATCGAAAAGTGGTTTGCTACGCGCGCAATAAAAGTCTTTTCAACAAAACAGTTTAAAGTCAACAGTCAAAATTTCGTCAAAAATCAGTTAGAAGGGATGAGTCAATATTTGTGAACGGCCGAAGAGTTAAATAATATTCGGATTTACATATTTCGCTTGACCTCCAGACTCATTAAAAAAGTATATGACCGCCCAACCCCCCCCCCCCCCCCGCCTCATCTCCTATTGTGTGTTATTAACTAATAAAAAGAAACTCCATAAGTGTGTTGGTTATGTAGACTGTTAAATAAAAAAAGTTATCTTAAACTTGAAAGAGTTCATTTTTTTTTTAAAGTACCTACGTAAAATGTCAACCTGCGTTCGGTGTAGCTATGACGCATCATAGTACGCAGCCTGGTGCATCATGGCTACACAGAAATTTTTAAAAATAAGTTTCAAAAAAAAATTCAATATTATTTACTATTGAAAATTTGAAACTACTAAAAATTTATTACGAAATGTGTGCCCCCATACCAAGATTTTTTCGGCGAAAGGGGATTCGGCGAAACGGGAATTCCTGTTTCCCCGAAAATTTAAACCTTGATTATAATTCGGCGAAATGGGATTCGGAAAAATGGGAATTCCCGTTTCGCCGAATTTTAATCAAGGTCTAATTTTCGGTGAAATTGGATTCGGCGAAACAGGAATCGGCGAAACGGGTATCCACCCAGGCACCACCACGCCAGCAAATGTTGGCACAGAAAGATCATTTTTTTTTTTAAACGGCATTACCCCTTCCACTCCAGGTCATACTCGAAATAGGAATTTCCATAATCTCTTGCGATCTCACTTCCTCCTGGCTTATATACCAAGGATATTTTGTATGAATTGGTCCCGCAATGCATTTTGGATGAGTTAAAACAGGTGCAAGTACCTCGTCTCTCTCCTCCTCCAAGAAATGAATTCACCACAAAACCATGGACATACAAACGTTTAGTTCGACCCAAGTTACAAATATATTCCTACAAAATTTTGTTCGAGTTGGTCCAAGTCCAAGCATAGATATGGCCGTAATCGTGCATCAGAAACAAACTCAAACACAAATTTCTGAACATAGTAAAAAAAAAAAAAAAACTTCTCGTTTTGCTCTCTCCATCAGTTAACATTGTTTCTCCACTACGAAGTTTTGTTTCCAGAGGAAAAAGCCGGGAAATGAGTTTTGTAGCTAGAAGGGGAGAGGAGGTGGTTAGGGGAGAGGAGGTGGATGACAAGGGTTTAATTCATCCATCATGCACTTGTTAATTATTGCTATCAAACCTCGTTTTATATTTTAAGGAGTTAGCTGATAAGGCAAGAGACCACTCGTCTTCACTTGATGACAGAAAGAGAGTCTTATATCAACACCTCCCGCCATCTGGCCTCAAACAAACCCTTGGCTAAATGCCAACAAAACATGCCGACTCCTTCAGGGAAATGAACTCGACTGCTTTGATATGGCCAAGTCACTAGATGGTGCAGACAGGATGTTAAGAGTTTTGAACCCACACCTTGAGTTTTGAAGGTTAGCCCCAGTAGATGGCGTTGGGCGTTAGTCGCCAATATAAATGTGCACAAATTTCGGTTGTTTTCCTTCTCCATCTACGACTTGAACTGACCTCTCAACTCGCTAGTAGTCGGGCCCATTTGTTTAAAGTAGTGCATCGAAATATGCATGATGGCATATGTCAACGAACTGCATTAAAAAAAAAAGAATGTATTTATGTGTAGTTCGACGAGTCATTCGACCGACAATTTTACAGGAACGAAAGAATTGTCAATGAGTTGATTTCATATGATTGGTTAAGCTGAAAAGAGGATGAAATCAGACGTCTGTTTTACTAGCCTTCATTGTACGTGCTTTAATGACACGGTGTAAATGATATCCACCCAAAACCAAAACTGGTAGAAAAACCCGCCAAGTTTCCAAAAACGATCGGCCTTGGAAGGTAGTGATATCATTCCACCAGGGAAAGGCCGCCAAGGTTAATCCTATTAGCCAAGTTAATCGCACATACTAATAGTTCTAAAGTTAAATGAAAACTAGAAGATTGCTACTAGCGGTAGCAATCTTCAGGTTTTCATTTAACGACCAAAGTATTATTCGGTGCGATTAACTTGGGTAATAGGATTAACCTTGGCGGCCTTTCCCTGGTGGAATGATATCACTACCTTCCAAGGCCGACCGTGTTTGGAAACTTGGCGGGTTTTTCTACCAGTTTTGGTTTTGGGTGGATATCACTACTTTCATAGGACTGTGAACGTACATAAGGTTACACCGTCTGTTTAAGATGCTTCAATGCCATTTTTGCACACAGTGACTAACAATCGCTGATTTCGTTCGCTTTGCTCACTCAATCAGCGCATCCCCTTCAGTTGTTTTGTTTATCCCTGCAACTTCCCCTTAATTTTTCAAGATTTCGTTCACATTTAGTCACGCAGAAACCCCCGAAGTTTAGGTCGCTGTTATTAAACAGCAGAACGTGAAGCATTTTTTTTTTGTGGGGGGGGGTTTATTAACGAAAAACCCATTAGCTCGTGTATGCTCGTATTGTTGCGTAACCATCATCTAACGTGCATCCCTTTATTCTTAAGCAATCCACGCCAAGGTTAATGTTTCTTTATTTTGTCCTTCGTTACAGTTCAGTTTTTAGTTCGTCCAGGCTTTTACAATAAATGTAAGGACAAGTCTTGATTGTTCAAGCCATTGTTGCTTAAAATCGTTGGTTGCAAGTTGGAAAAGAAACGAAATTTAAATTCGCCAGTGGCGAATTTCAAAACCCTCCCACGCATATGTCCTGACCCCTACAACCCCCAAACCAACAAAAGGACCATCCTCAGATCACCATGCATCCGTGTGCAAAAGTTCAGGTACGTAGGCCTTCTCAATTTTGCGCTAGCCATGAGCAAAAAGTCTATGGGATTTAACATGGGAAAAATCTTATTAGCTAGTCAGGGCTAGACAGTAACATAAAAACAACGTTATTGACGCATCTTTTTTTCTATGATTGGTGGACACTCCTCCTTTAAATTTTAGTTTTTCCTAATCTCTGATCAACTCCCCTTACATTTTCCACAATTTGAAACATTTCTGTCGCATTGGGATTTATCCTCAACATGCCAAAATATGCCTTTAGTTGCTTACAGTAATTGCTTTAATTGCTAACAGACACATGTCTGCTAGTAAGCCGCCTTTTTATCATTAACAATCAATTTTTAACAATCGGATGTCTACAATGGGATGATCTACTGTTACTTGGCGGCGACACACTAGCGTGTGTCTAGATTAATTAATTTATTTAATATGTAAATTCTAATGAGCTAGGGCTTGCTCAAGTTTGTGTAACGCTAGACGTGGGACTTTCGCTCCCCTTCCATACAATGGTAAATTTTAAGTTTTAAGGAGAAGTAAGCTACTTTTCTGACTTCCAGAAAATCATTTTTTTAAGCAGGGCAAGAAATCTAAAAAATTTTTTGGTATTGGACTGAATAGGTTTGAGTTAATTGAAAAGTACGATTTTAAAATATGATTTAACATACGATTTTAAATTATGAAAATATGATTTTTTTAAAAAGACTTCTGACAAACTAGGCGCAAATTACCACTCTTTTTTTTAATTCCTGAAGGAATATCGATGTTTGAGTCCAGCATTTTAATGGCCCGGACGAGTACTTTTTAATGGCCAACTCAACACATTAAAATAATTAAAACATTGATAAGTTATGTAGTTACACAAAAAAAATACAAAATACAAAAAAATAAACCCATCCTTCGTAGATTTTCTAAGATCTCTTATGCCCCACAAACAATTTGACTTATGATAGGGCCTTATTTAATGAATTAACTGTACAGTAGTCATGACAAGTTCATAAAAAAGAGATAATAATGTAAATGCAGGGCTCAAGATTTGGACCCGTTTTATTTTTGATTTACTTAAACGACATTGACGATTTTCATTGGAATACTTACTTAAACTTTATGCTGATGACATCCTGCTGCTTTCAACAAATCTGGAGAAGGAGATAATGATCGATAACCATCAAAGATACTAAATGATATTCATTTATGCACATCATTTTTGAAAATGAGCTTATGCTGATAAAACTTGTATACTAATGGTGGTATTTCTTCCACTTAACATCTGCCACCTGTGGGTGGATGCCTCGTGCATCATCTCTCTATTATCATTATTATTATTATTATTATTAATATAATATTGATACTACATTAAACTGGAGTATTATAAATAGGAACTATTTCAAAACTGAAAGAAAAAAAATAAAACTGAATAGAAGTATAAGAGAATAAAAAATGGCTACAGGAACCTAACTGGCGAAATTCGTATGGTAAGAGAACCATGAAATTTCCTATACCGTCAACATTTAACAAAATACCAAATGATTAATTAATGTTAACAGTTACTTGATATAATAGTAGATATATTTAAAAAATAATAATAATAACATGTTAATTGCTTGCACACACAAGTCTGTGAGGAGTTCGTGCTAGTACCTATACTTGAATAAAGCAGTATTGTTATTATTATTGTTATAATTATTATTATTATTATTATTATAATTTATTTATTATTTATTTATTTATAATTTATTTTATAATTTATTTATTATTCTTATGGAACATTTTAGAGAAGCAAATGAAAAAACTAGCGAATTTATGACAATACTTATAAACTGCATCATTACGAGTGAAATTTGGCCTGAAAATTTAAAAAAAACAAATAATAAGACCAGTTTATAAAAAAGGAAGAAAAAATGACCCAAATAATTATAGACCAATATCGTTGCTGCCTGTACTGAATAAAATTGTTGAAAAGTTTTTTGCAAATAGAATTAATAATTTTATTGTAAAAGGCAATAAAATTAATCAAAACCAATTTGGGTATAGGAAAGGTACTGGTACAATTGATGCACTAATAGCAATTAACAATAATATTAATAGGGCATTGAATGAAGGCAAATTTGCTGGAGCAATTTTAATTGATCTAACAAAAGCATTTGACACTTTGGAAAAGGACATACTTTTGGAAAAAATCTATAATATAGGTATTAGAGGGAAAATGTTTAATATTTTGAACATTTAACGGGAAGGAAATATAGTGTTAAAATTGGAAATGACACGAGCTGCTGGCAAAATATTACTTACGGTGTCCCACAGGGTTCTGTGTTGGGTCCTATGCTTTTTTTAATATATATCAATGATATTTCAGACAGCAT
>JAHWFP010025698.1:17358-31816 GCA_023313725.1 Lithobius niger
TTGTACTATTTGTATTATTCTTATTTACACTATATGAAATTATATTAATTGTAAGAAAAAAAAAATTAATTTATTGTATTATGTTGCCATTGTATTATGTTAACATTGCTTTGCACATACAAATTCGTATGAATTTCGTGCCTGTACGGAACATCTTGTACTTGAATAAAGCAGATTATTATTATTATTATTATTATTATTATAATAATAATTTTTTTTTGTTTTTTTTTCTTTTTACTTTTTTTCTCTGTATATTGTTGTAAATAAGTTTTTTTTTTTTTTTTTTTTTTTTTAAATTTATTTTTTACGAACCTTAAGTCAGCCGAAGCAATTAATGCTTGTATGGCTGAACCGGCTCAATTTTGAACATTACCAAACTTTTTGGAGAAGAAGAAATATCTGGTAAAGGGAGGTGCCAGCCCGGGGATTCGATCCGGGAAACCTCCGATCATCGTCGGGGCCGAACGATTATCCAGAATTAGCCAGAATACATCCCATAGCCGCTGAAGGAGCATGGTAGCCTCTCACGCTACCCTGGCCGGCAGTCCTGGCAGGGACTTTGCCAAGGTCCCCTTTCCAGGGGTTCGACCAGATCCGCAAACCTCCAGCAACCAGGCTGAGCTCTCTCACAACTCAGCCACGATGACCGCTGTGTAGTGTATTTTATATTTATTTTGTATTGCTGACTCATACAAGTTGACAACAACTTCGAGTCAAGTGAGCAATAAAATTATTATTATTATTATTATTATTATTATTATTATTATTATTATTATCATTATTATTACCAAGAATTTATAGGGCTGGGAGGAGAATTTGTAACTCTAAAAAGTCACTATTGAAACGTCCTAGATCCATTCCAATTAGTTCCATCTGAGTTTTCAGAGGGTGCCACGTTTTCCATCTGGCAATTTTTGCTCATTTTTCAGCCCAAATCGAAAGTAAACTAAATTACAACTAAGCTAACCAAAATAATAATTGCATACAAGCAATTTAGGTTAGTTTAATTTTAGACTGAAAACTAAGTAGAAATTCCCACGTGAAGCTTGTGGAGCCCTCTATAAACTCAGATGGAACTAATTGGAATATTTCTAAGATGTTCGTTTCAGTAAGGAGTCTCAGTCACAAATTCTCCTCCCCAACGCTATAAATTCTTGTTATTACGACTACTACTTCCTTTTCTCACCTCACCTATGACCCTGGATAATTTCAACTTTAAATTACACCGATATGACAGTAATTATTCGATGGAAAACTTGTTTTGTAACTCTCAATGTCTAACTACCATCAAACAAACTAAATACCTTGGAATTGGAATTGAAATTACCAGACATTGGAAATTCTATGACCATAGTAACAATTTCATTATCAGAGAGAGACAGACCGTTTGTAGTATTAAAAACAAACTTAATGCTTAAAACAAAAGACTTATTTATAATGCAAGTAATCTTTTGTTTGTCAGTTATCCAATTTCCCATCTTTGTTTTCTTCGGGTTACAATGATAGCATTTAAAATCTTATTTAAAAATGACAACTCTGATAAAAAAGTCACTGGATATACTACTTGAAAAGGAGATCATGACTTTTAAGCAAATTACGGACTTTACGGTGATAACAAATACGTATATTTCAATACGGACCTAAATAGAAAAGACCCTTTAGAAATAATAATAATTGACTTGTCGCCCCTTATTTTCGAAACTCATAAGGTAAAAGAACGCTAAATTTCATTTCTCTTTCCTTACTCAGCAAGTTGCCTGTAAAGCTGCATAATCTTTAAAATAATGCTTCCCTAATAAAAGAGCTTAAAAATTGGTGCTTTACAACGAAATTATCTTTAAGACGTATATATAAACCCTCGTTGGTAAGTTATTATGTATTTTTACGTAAGTGTTGGATTGTTATTTTAATATTGTTGTTAACAGCACATCTGTTATTACGTTTTGGAATAGTGTATTTTTCTAAACGGAATACATATAGTCTTCTAACCTCGTGCCACAAGATGCACAAACTTGTTTGAAATAAGTTGTTATTCTTTTTATTACGATATTATTATTATTATTATTATTATTATTATTATTATTATTATGGGTTCTTGATTGAACATTTTAAAGAAAGTCAAGATAACACGACCAAATTTATGAACATTTTAATTACAGCTATTATTGAGAAAGAAACTTGGCCAGATAAATTAAAATTGCAGATAATTAGACTGGTTTACAAGAAGGGAAGTAAAAGCTCGTTTGAAAACTATAGACCAATAGCATTGTTACCTGTTCTAAATAAAATCATTGAATGTTACTTCGCACAACGCATAAAAAATTTCCTTCAATAATTTAACTTAATCAGCAAAAATCAGTATGGTTATCAACAAGGTAAGAATACATTAGGTGCGCTTACAACAATTAACAACCACATTACAAGAGCTATCAACGTTGGTAAACATGTTGGAGCAATTTTGGTTGATCTACAAAAAGCATTGATACTCTAGATAAAGAAAAACTTTTAGAAAAAATTTACCAATTAGGATTGAGGGGAAAAATTTTCAACATTTTAAAATGCTACCTAACCAACAGGAAATGTAGTGTTCGAATTGAACAATTTCTAAGTGAATGGTGTCAGATACAATATGGCGTACCACAGGGCCCTATATTAGGACCGTTACTATTCATTTTGTTTATAAATGACTTGGACGATTACACTGACTGGAATACATATAGAATATTATACGCAGATGATATTTTCATTTTATCAATCAACAACTGTGAAACAACCATGATAAAAAATCTTCAGAGTGATTTTAATAAAATAATACACTATCTTGATAAAAATGAATTATACATAAGTGAAAATAAAACTAGCTTCTTACAGATCAGATCTTCTCATATGACCATAGGTAACAACAATATTATTTTGCACGAAACGAATTGCCACACCAACAATAACTGTAGGTGTAAAACACTTCAGAAAGTAAACAATACTAAGTACCTAGGGTTGAACATCGACAAAAACTGGAAATTCTATACACATGTAGACAATATTATAACCAAAATAAGGCAATCAATTCGAATGTTGTATAAAGTAAGATTTTTTGATAAATCGAAAAACAAAACAAAAGTTATAAGATTCGTGGATTTTAAGTCAAGTGAGATACGCAAGCGTTTCTATGGGTCAACATAATTAAGCTTAACTGCACGATTACAAAGAATTCTGAATAAAGCAGTAAAAGTCCTGTTTAACACTAACGATTATAAGAAAACTTGTGAACTCGAGAAGGAAAATAACATTCTAAACTTTAAACAAATCTTTGAATATGGTATTATTGTTCAAAATTATTTTTCGAATGAATATAAGGAACCAGTGACACGCAACATAAGGAATAACAATAACTGGCTAAAAGTACCATTATGGAGGAACTCGTATGGCAAAAGAAATTATAATTATCTGGTACCAACAATCTTTAACAAAATACCAAAAAACCTAAGGGCATTTACCCACAACTTTCACTATGAAACGAAAAATAAAAACATGGCTTATTGAACAATGATGAATTTATGGTACTTTTCTTTTTATTTTTTTATTTTATTTTATTTTATTTATTTTTTCATTGTATATAATATTTATAACTTGTACATAATGTATTAATATATAAAATGAACTGCATTATGCAGTGTATTGTATTGTCATGTTTCAATGTTACTAAATCGTTTGCTATTTTGGTTGTATCTGCACGTACAGACTCATTGAGTCTCGTGCTTTATGTTTAATAAAGTATTATTATTATTATTATTATTATCATTATTATTATTATTATTATTGGAGCGGGAGCGAGGCCGAAAGCCCGAAGGCCGAGCTCCGCTATGATCACACGCCAATATAATCTTAGACCGCACATCATGTATAAACCACAAGGACTAGCCAAACCAAACTTATTATGCAGATAGGCAGATGTCTGGACAAGGTTTATCAAAAATAAAATCCGGAATCGGACAATGGGTTGAGGAACGACTAGGGTGACAAAATGGACCAATAGCCAATAGCCAATAGCCAGGGCCAAACAACAAAGATCCAGCGAGGCCGTTTCTAATTGTTAAAGACATCCGATTGTTAAAATATTGATTGTTGATGATAAAGAGTTAACTTAGTAAAGTTAGGTTAGTTTCTAAGTGTAGATAGAGCGTATGATGTTGGACCTCTAATTATAGCTGTCTCTTATTGTTTAGCAATTACAAGGCAAAATGTAAAATTTTACTGGGGAATTTTGTGTTTTAAAATGATTGTAGCATATGCATTATTATTTTAAACCAATATTAAAAAAAAAATAATTATGTGCATTTAGGCCTATGCTTTATTTGTGCAATGCTTTCAGAAGTAATTTTTGTATAAAGACCAACTTCAATATTACAGCCTTTTCAGTTAATTGGGAACTGGCATCAGTTGTCACGTTAAGGATAAATCCCAATGCAGCTGAAATTAAAATTATGGAAAATGTAAGGGCAAGTGTCCACCATTCAGAGAGAGAAAGATGCGTCAATAACGTTTTCATGATACTGTCTAGCTAAGTATCCAGCTACCTTGGCGGCCTTTCCCTGGGTGAATGATATCACCACTTTCACAGGCCAAACCTGTTTTGCCAAACAGCAAGAAAGCGGAGCCCGCTTCATTATGTTGACACTGGAAGTGACGACGGCCCTGACTATTATTATTATTATTATTATTTTCCCTTTTCCGATGGAGCACCCTTTCGACAATATGTTGACCAACATTTTAATCCAACCTTGAGTTGGCGTCTTAATGGTTAGCGACATTCACATCAATATATATACCGTTTCAACCCTTTAAGATAATATTTAAATAATGAAATATTCCAAGTGGAGCACAACATTTGAATATAATCTTCAGGGTTTAAACGGTTCTAAATGTCGCTAACCATTAGGACACCAATTCAAGGTTGGATTAAAATATTGGTCAAAATGTCGAAAGGAGACATTTGAAAGCTGCATCGGATTAAGTTCAGAGTCTACGAATTTTTAGGTTAATTAATATTTTTTTTCAATTAATTTTCAGCAAGAAATATGATAACTTCACAAAGAGCGTTGTGTACCATTCCTCCGATGCAACCTAACAACAATTAATTGCTCTTTTTATTTATTTATTTAGTAAAGTAAAAGACTAAAAGTTAATATTAATGGAACCCCCTCTCCCATCTATGAAAATACAGAAGTAGTACTAAACAGGCCTTGAAGGAATTCTAGAAAGAAACTACTAAAGTTGGGAAGGATTTGAAAAGTAACAAAACAATTTATTAAAATTCAATCTCAGTGAAAGTACAGAGGTCTTGATGAAGGAAGGTGAAAACAATGAAACAGTCTGAAAATTTAAGCTTACTATAGTTTTATTGGCAGTCTCTCTCTCCCCCTCAGCAACTACTAGGCCACCGATTTGGCAGAAATCCAAAACCTTGATAAATCGAAATATTGATAACTCCGTGGAAGGAATAAACAAATTTTTCCGGTCATTATTAAATGCGCCATTTTGGGGTAACAAACAATTGCGGAAGAGGCTGAAGTGAAAGCTGGCTGGAATTGTGGGAAGCGTAACTAATAGGAAAATATCAGTTTTGGTGACCAAAATGAAGCAATCCTAATTTAAGTGACCGCTTAACAAGCTGAAAGTAAACATGAGCCTGCTTCAACTCTGTCCGATATAATAGACGGGTCTTTTTCTTTTATTTCCTAAGCTATTTGATAATTAACACGGGAGGCCAACAACTTGACTTCACTGTCACTGCACAACACTTCAAAGTCAATGCACTTCCCTGAACAGTTCTGAAAGTTAAATTCAACGTTCCTTCTGCCTAGAAAACTAATACGTACTAGACTTCAGTTGAGAAGCCAGGTGAATTCTACTCGTTTCTAGTATATTGTATATTAATATGTTTAGTTAAAGCAAGCATTTGTTTAATTTCCAATTCTTTTACACGCAACGTAAAGTAAGTTTCGTTTATCTTTTCCATCAAACTTGAACCAAACCCGTCATCCGTTCAAGACTGCTTGTGCAATGCCTTTGTGGAAAATCAAACCATTTAGTAAGTAGCAAGTGTGTCTGTGCAGTTACCATTCCTAACAATCAGTGCACTGACCTCAATGTGAAACAGCAACTGTATCTCGTTTCGATTCTTGCTTTGATTGCCGTAGTAGACAACTTCCTGATGATTATTTTGCGTTTGCTCTTTTCCTTTGATAAACCGCTTTATAAGAAAAGTATTTCTTTATTTCTTTCTATATACACTTCTTATCTAATGTAAAGTTCTTTGGCGCAATCTACAGGATGAGTTGGACAATAAGGAAGTTAATTAGGGTTATTTCTCATCCAAATGATAAGAAATAACATGACGTTAATTGAACACTTTAAAGATAATCTTTATTTGTCCCTCTTTCTTGGAATATCCTCTTAAAATACATTGATATCTTTGTTTCAAGACTAACAACTTAACACTATCATAAACAGGTTCATGCACGTTTGCTCAAGTCATCACCCGATTTTCCTCCAGCTTTTCTTATGTAAGAGCCAACACCAAACCGGGTAATCTGTCTCATTGTACACGCCGAGAGGGACAATTTAGCTGGGATCTCATCCCTCTTGTCAACAATGGCGCAACAAAGATTTACACAACATTGCATTAATTTGTAAATCAGTTAGCTGACTGAAGTTTTTAGTAAAGTACATTGCCGGTGCAACGACGGACTTCTTCCATGATGCAAACAAACTAACTATGTAGTTGCTTTTTGTTTTGTGAAATAAGCAAGTAATTAAACTTCAACAAACAAAAAATTTTAATCCAAGCTTTCGTCCCAGGCTGACGTCAGAAGAATAAATATTTCGACAGTGTGGTAATTACTGTTGGTAGATTGCTCTCATCCTACCAGAAGGTTGCCTTCCAACAACAGGCTTACAAGGGAAGCCTAATATTAGCCATACTGATACAACCGCCTGCATATTTGACATTATTTTTAATTGATTTGTTAAATGTAGAGCTGCTCAATTTGAATTAAGCCTAAGTTCCTTATCTCATGTCAGTCTGGAACTATTGTAGGTGGATAACACTCACCCAGTCCGATGTTGGTTGCCTCCCAAACATCCCTTTTTCCTTAACTTTACATTACCAGGCAAGTCTACTGCTAGACATGCACACACCATCTGTCAGATTTTTCAGTATTTTAGTTTATTTGTTAAATTTGGACCTTTTCAATTTGAACTAAACTTAAACCAAAATTATTACATATTGAATAAAGGTTTATTACTATTTGAGCTTATTTGGTTCTCCGTCTTGTAATTACACGTTTATTATCGCACCACATCACTGTTCAAAATTTCACAGGCATCCGTTAACGCACAAAAAAATAAGCTACTAAACGACGAATTATCCAGTTAGCCCCTAAGGGTTCTCTGCTGGTGTTTATGGATTCTTACTCGATTCCGAAGCACCCCATCATTGTTCAAGCAACGAAAACTCAAACGACGAGAAGCCCCCTTACACAATTTAAAAATTTTTCGTGTCCTGAAATATTGCTATTATTTCGAAGAGCTCCATCACCGTTCAAGCAACGAAAATTCAACGGCGAATAACCCTTTACCAAACAGGAAGAAGAGCCATCAACAATAACATCTTTTGCATAAACATTGTGGCAAGCACAGTCGCATTGTCAAGTTTTCTAATCCAAAGAACGTCAGAACGATTCATTCTTTGTAGTGCACGTGCTTAACAATTAGGAACGGGCCGAGATTTATTTATTTTATTTTATTTCTCTACGAGAGCCTAAAGAAGGCATCTCCGCATGCTGTCTGTATTCTATCTTAACGCTGTACTACGATACCTGAAGCACCGTCCCAAAAGACAAGAAAAAAGCTACAGCAAACCACAATAACAAAGCAACACAAAAATCCCAACTATACCCTACTGCACATGGCGCACTAAACGACCAAGATAGGCCACTTCAGACGAGGGTCTGAAAATAGCCTGTCGCCCTACAGAACCGGAGAACACTACGAAGAGCACCCCATAGACATTATGATGAGGGGGAACCCCTAATACATTTCCCAGGAACCCCCGAACCGAAAGAGGGCGATAGTGGAACCTAGTCTAAACCAGGCAGTGGATACAAAATATGTTCTGCCATTTCATTACTTCCGCCACACATACACAAGGGGGTTGCACACCACCCAAGTCTGTACAGATGGCCATGGGCTACGATGTTGAAATCGGTAGATAAATAGGATATCACCCGGCAACAATGGTTGCTCTGCGTCTCAACATTGTTGCATCTGATATCTCAAACAGTAGGACCTGGTTATATCCACCCAAAACCAAACCTGGTAGAAAAACCCGCCAAGTTTCCAAAAACGATCGGCCTTTGAAGGTAGTGATATCATTCCACCAGGGAAAGGCCGCCAAGGTTAATCCTATTAGCCAAGTTAATCGCACATACTAATAGTTCGAAAGTTAAATGAAAACTAGAAGATTGCTACTAGCGGTAGCAATCTTCAAATTTTCATTTAACGTCAAAAGTATTATTCGGTGCGATTAACTTGGCTAATAGGATTAACCTTGGCGGCCTTTCCCTGGTGGAAAGATATCACTACCTTCCAAGGCCGATCGTTTTTGGAAACTTGGCGGGTTTTTCTACAAGGTTTGGTTTTGGGTGGATATCACAACTTTCATAGGACTGTGAACGTATATAAGGTTACACCGTCTGTTTAAGATGCTTCAATCCCATTTTTGCACACACTGACTAACAATCGCTGATTTCGTTCGCTTCGCTCACTCAATCAGCGCATCCCCTTCAGTTGTTTTGTTTAGCCCTTCACCTTCCCCTTAATTTTTCAAGATTTCGTTCACATTTAGTCATGCAGAAACCCCCGAAGGTCGTTGTTACTAAAAAAGGAGAATGCGAAGCAATTTATTTTTGGGTTATTAACAAAAAAACCCATTAGCTCGTGTATGCTCGTATTGTTGCGTAACCATCATCTAACGCGCATCCCTTTTATTCTTACGCAATCCACGGCAACGTTAATGTTTCTTTATTTTGTCCTTCGTTACAGTTCAGTTTTTAGTTCGTCCAGGCTTTTACAATAAATCTAAGGACCAGTCTTGATTGTTTAAGCCATTGTTGCTTAAAATCTTTGGTTGCAACTTGGAAAAGAAACGAAATTTAAATTCGCCCGTGGCGAATTTCAAAACCCTCCCACGCATTTGTTCTGACCCCTACAACCCCCAAACCAACAAAAGGAATATCCTCAGATCACTATGCATCCGTGTGCAAAAGTTCAGGTACGTAGGCCTTCTCAATTTTGCGCTAGCCATGGGGAAAATCTTATTAGCCAGCTAGCTAGCTAGACAGTAACATAAAAACAACGTTATTGACGCATCTTTTTCTCTATGATTGGTGGACACTCATCCTTTAAATTTTAGTTTTTCCTAATCTCTGACCCTTCCCCTTACATTTTCCACAATTTGAAACATTTCTGTCGCATTGGGATCTATCTTCAACATGCCAAAATATGCTTTCAATTGCTTACAGTTAACAGACACATGTCTGCTAGTGAGCCGCATTGTATTGTATTTCTATTTGTATTTTATTGAGCCTGGGCCGAAGCGCTTCCATCCGTCCAAATCAAAATCACAACAAACATGTACACTTCAAGTCACACTGTAACCGCCAGTGAGCCGCCTTTTTATCATTAACAATCAATATTTAACAATCGGATGTCTACAATGGGATGATCTACTGTTACTTGGCGGCGACACACTAGCGTGTGTCTAGATCCTATACTAACAATGAAATTCAAGGTATACATATGGATCGTAGTGAGAAGCAGCGGACCCCGAACGCATCCATTCCGTCATCCATCTGCTCCCAGGCCAATCCATATGCATAAAGTGCTCTATCGTCATGAGCAGCCACAGCCCAGTGCCACTGGCCCAGGGGGGACCATGAGCAGCCATAGCTCAGTGCCTTTGGGCTGTGGCTGCTCGCTTTCCTAATGCTTCCTCTGGGCCATGGTTGGTCTCGTTGCTATGCTCCCTCTGGGCCAGAGACAAAGAGAGCAGCCACAGCCAGTGCCTCTGGCCCAGAGGGAGCATGAGCAATGAGAGCAACCATGGCCCAGGGGCAGCGATCAGCACCATCATCTCCTATTAAAGTGAATACTGCATCAAATCCAGTGACTGACCTAACATGTGGGACTTGAAAATATTTCACAAAATTATAGTGTGACTGAAAGGGTTAATTACAGTTACTGGACGGAAACGAAGAAAGAACTTTAAAATTACCATGCACAGCGCAACCACAATGAGTTGGAAATTAGCATGGTTCAGAGTGAGAGGTGAAAAGAGGTAGACCCAACTTGTTGATAGTCTGCCTTACTCAAATCTCTTGTTTCTACAAGTCGAGCTGGTCAGTAAAATTAAATAAGGACTGCAAGCACCCTGTGCGTACCCTGATATTTTACAGGTAAACTGTGTACATTTTAACTTTTGACTAAAACTCTGGGTCAGTTAACCTCTTCCAAGGCGAGCTGTTTTTCTGAAACCCCATTACACGTACTGGTTAGTTGCAAGATTTTATCGTGTATCATCTTGGTTTTAGAGTCCAAGGCCTAGACGACTGGTTAGGTCGCTTTGTTCCTAGGGATCCACAAAGCTCCCATTTCGAGTTTGGACTTACTTCATTCATCCCCAATGCTTACCTGTTGATAGTCAAGTGGTTAAGGAGGCATATAAAAAGGTTTACAAGTTTCCAAAATCCACCTATGAAAGACGAACTGTTTCTTCACTAAGTTGGTTCAAAGCTCGACCCATTTGGCAGCAAAATGGTTTTGTGCTAGTGCTAGCTTAGTTATCGGAAGAAGCCGCAGCTTTTATCGGATTGGCCATGAGTGACTAACTTCAAAGACAGAAATACTAGGGTCGCACCATTATATGTTGACATACACGAGCAGAGCTTGAGATTATATCTATTGAGAGGAAAGTCAGTTTCCCCGCTAGGTGGAGGGGCAGGTGCACAATACTCTCTCCCTCTCTTTTCATTTTTTTACTGAATTCTCTACAATTTTTTTTACCGGATCGTTGCATTTTTATTCTCAACTACGAAGCAATTTTTCGTTGATTGATAATGCAGTTTCATGTTTCTTGTGAACCTAAATTATTGATGCTAAAAACTGTTGCATTCAAAACTGTTTAACTCAATATTCAATGTACTAGTTTAGGAGCTAGCTCATGTCACGTATGTGCTTTTATGTACCCTGAATTTTACTGCTGGGCCTTACTACACATCCACAGGAGTGTTAAAAACGATTGGTCACTTGGTTCAAAACCTGGTCGTTTGGCTGCCCTATTGGAGGCCATATTGGAAACTAAGCCCAATTTTCGTTTGTGAGTGGCTCCCTTACTGGCGGTCCGATTTTGAGTTTGGTATCGCTCATTTAAATGCCCTACAACTTTTGCGATATGACGTTTTTTGATAATCCCATTATCTTTTGAGAATGAGTACGATTTTATTGAACATTACGTGAAAAGCACCATTTCCTTAGTAATTTCTTTATAAAGTGGGAGAAAGATGCTAGTAGAAAAAAAGGGTTGTTGATTCTATAACTAGCTTAGCCAACCATGTTCCATGATTCAGTAATAAAGACATTTTCCAATAATGTTACGTGATTATTTGTAGGGGTTTTTGCAACTTAGCCTAACTGTTCCAAATTCCAAGTTCCAAAGTCACAACACATAATTTTAACTAGCTGGGGCCATACATCTTCTCTACAGAATTTCTGCAAATTAAATGGCTTCAGGAAAATCCTCATGTTCGGATGATCCTCCGCAAGTACTCACCATACTCCAATGGATCTAAATGTTGACACATTTAGTGGATTAATACATTGGAAAGTTCCATTTTTTGTGTGATGGCATTGATCGAAAATCAATTGATCCGTTGTACATAAACCAAGTACGTGAAAAAAAACCGTTTTTGCTCTCTTTTCCATGTCATAATCCAATGGTGCTTCGCCAAAATCGAGTAACAGATCATCAGCACTAGATTCTGCTATTTTCAAATCTGTCAACTTCGTCCCCGCTTTGCTAGTGGTGTTGTAGCGTGGGTACGACTAAGTGCCCTTCTGATTCATGAGCTATAACCTCTCCTTCCTGACTTATGAACTGGATAGCATCTTCCTCCTTGTTTTTAACCAGAAATGGCTTTTTAGCAAAACCTGATAAATCCCAGCTTGTCCCCCAAATGGAATAAAAGTTAAGAACTGTGTCTGTTAATGATGCTCTACAATATCTTGGTAAAGCAACTGTTGTGGACTACATGCCATTTACAAGCAAGTTATTACTGAAGCTGAAGACATGGAGAGTACGTGACCACCTTTTATTCGGAAAGTTAACTGTCAAGATTACCACAAAAGCAAGCGAGCCCACATTATTTTTGAAGTCTACTAGGAGAAGAGTGTAAAGGGACTTAAAAGGTCCATGCATTCAATGAAAGCTTATCTGTAGACTACAGAGCACAAAATAATAGCACCTGCGTCCAGAGGACACTCACGCTAATTGGGGCCTCGTCTAAAGAAAAAGAAATGTTGCAATTATATTTTATTGACTGGTTCTCATAAAGAAGCTTCTGAAAAGAACTCAGTTCTCATTTTTTTGGGGGGGGGGGGGGGGGGGAGGAGTACTAGAGGGAGATTAGCCAATATGCTTGACAATTAAGAACGGGTTGAAGGGTTGAGTTTAGCATTTATTTTGAAGAAGCCGATGACAGGATGCTAGCCCACATTTCTCATACACCAATTACTTCAACAGTGAGTGAAGTTGTGATTTGTTCTGACAATTACGTCTGTATCATTCATTGCCTTGGTAAGTGGAAAAACTATGACCTTAAATAACTTTGGATTGCCTTTGGAGTGGGGAAAACTTCCTGGTGTATTTCACTTCAATCCCGTGTTACTAAAAACTAAACACCATACACTGTTGCACAACTTTACCAGAAATTCATTCTGTAACAAGATACGGTACCACTAGCAGGGTACGGTGCATGGGTAGCTGCGAGCACTGGGGCGTTAGATTTGATAGGCGTCCTAGTCACAGTGTACATCTTTGGCTTCGTACTTTCACAGCTTAGATCCTGGTGATGGGAAGTGAATATGTACGGGTTTTTCTACGGTTGTTTCCCGCCCGTTGCACGAGGGTTTCCTCCGAGTACTCCGGATTCCTCCCTCATGCGGGAAAAAACAACTGTAATAATGGTGGGACTTCTTCCACTTCACATCTGCCGCTAATTGGGTCTTTAGGTGGGTGGATGCCCCATGCATCGTCTCTTTCTCTTTCTTTTTCCATTTCTATAAAGTTGGCAGATTTAAAAATGGCAAAATCTAGTTTAAGACCTGTTAATCGATTTTGGCAAGGCACCATTGAATGAGGACATGAAAAAGAGAACACAAGAAGTTTTTTCATGCACTTGGCTCAAGTTTATGTACCCTGGATCAAAAACAATCCATCAACACTATCAAAGAAAATTATGGAAATTTCAAATGGATTAACGCCTTATGTATCAACAAGATTTGATACCATTGGATTATGGGTGACAGAGAAAAAGAGGGTACTATATAGAAATTATTTAAAGAAGATGCATGGCTTTAGATGGTTGAAAATGATGTGCTGTGACTTTTAAATTTAAAAAAAATCTGGATTTGGAATAGGAAGGTTAAGTGGAAAAAAAATACCGGAAACCAGGGTTTACAGTAAATTGAAGACATCAAGGGAAAAATTACACTTTACCCCATACTTCGAACCCACAGCAGCAAGTTCTTTTTGCTACTGTGGGTTCGAAGTGTGTGGTAAAATGTTACATTTTCCCTTGAAAAAACCTTGCTGCTGTGGGTTCGAAGTGTGTGGTAGAGTGTAATTTTTTCCCATGAAAAAAGAACTTGCCGCTGTCGGTTCGAAGTGTATGTGGTAAAGTGTAATTTTTTTCCCTTGAAAAAAGAACTTGCTGCTGTTGATTCAAAGTGTGTGGTAAAGTGTAATTTTTTCCCTTGTAAAAAGAACTTGTTGCTGTGGGTTCGAAGTGTGTGGTAAAATGTAACATTTTCCCTTGTAAAAAGAACTTGCTGCTGTGGGTTCAAAGTGGTTGTAAAGTATACAATTTTTCCCTTGAAAAAGGACTTGCTGCTGTGGGTTCGAAGTGTGTGGTAAAGTGTAATTTTTTCCATTAAAAACAGAACTTGCTGCTGTGGGTTCGAAGTTTGTGGTAGAGTGTAATTTTTTCCCTTGAAAAAGGAACTTGCTACTATGGGTTTAAAGTGCGTGGTAAAGTATAATTTTTTCCCTTGAAAAAAGAACTTGCTGCTGTGGGTTTGAAGTGTGTGTGTGGTAGTGTCATTTTTTCCCTTGAAAAAGAACTTG
>JAHWFP010025698.1:45797-79429 GCA_023313725.1 Lithobius niger
CAGTGTGTATTTTTGTTTTTGAATTTGAGCGTTACAATTGTGATCGAATAATACCTTTTAATTGCCTCAATTGATGTTTTTGTTGGCCGAGTCGTCAAAATTGACGTGAAATTGCTTTTGTATGCTAAAACTAGACCTTGGTTCAAGCTGTCGTAACTTAACAACGCAACAAATGGCCGCCATCTTGGTCGCGTTGGAAATCTGGGATTCCCTGGTTGGCACATGATCACTCATTGTGGCGGGGGCCAGTCGCAAGTGACGTCACGCGAAGTTAGCAGGTGCGCGTCTATTGGCGGACAGCCGGCTGGGAGTGGGAATGCGATGGAGCGAATATAAATTACGAAATAAAACAACTTTAAAACTACTTCTACAGTACTAAAAACTTAAAAAAAGGATTTCGGAAGCCGTAAACAACGCTGTAATGGAAGAATAACCAGAGGACGATCGTTTCAAGGTCTCCCATGTACTGCAACGGGAGGTGAATCTTTTCGTAAGTGCATTTACGTAGTCAAAATTCAACTTTTATTTTTTTAGTTATGAAAATCTAATACGATTATCCCAAGTATATTTTTGTGCATTACACTATAATTTTTACATCTGCTATTTTTTATATCTGTAGATCGCATAGTTATTTTACTACGATTTATTTTACCGAGGCATGCAAGGCAACATGTTTTAGTTGTGTTTCAACCGGTATCCGGCGCCGGATTCGGATATATCTGAACTCTGTCGATCCCTATAAGCATGAAATAATTTCAAATGAGCAATTCGGTTTTATGCTAAGACGGTCAACTACCCTCCAACTGTTGGATGTGGTAAATGATTGGACCAGGTCACTCGAAGGTTTCCCAGTCGATGTTGTGTTGGTAGATTTTGCAAAAGCACTCGACTGTGTAGTCCACAAAAATTATTGACAAGACTTGAAAATGTAGGTTTTACTGGGAGATAGCTAGAATGGTTTTCAGACTTTCTTGTAGGCTGCTGACAGCATTTGGTAGTTGGTGGAAAGGAATCCGATGTTCTTCCAGTTTATAGTGGGGTACCAAAGGGATTGGTATTATTTAATTTAACATTTTCTGACCTATTCCCAAAGTCAGAAAATCGTTCAACTAGTACACGCTAATTCAATGTTCACTACAGCTGTTGCTTAGCTAATTTTCGACAAACAATAAGCTTCACAGTTCATAAAAATTGTGGGCCCAACATGTTTGTCTTCTTCAGGCTTTTTTTTTCTTCTTGCTAGTTTTACTCTTGCTAGTAAGAAGAAAAAAGAAGCCTGAAGAAGGAAGAAGCCAAATGTGTTGGCACAATTTTTACGAACTGTGAGGCTTATTGTTTGTCGAAAATTAGCTAAGCAACAGCTGTAGTGAACGTTGAATTAGCGTGTACTAGTTGAACGATGTCTCAAATTATTCAATGTAGCAAATCACATGGACATGGCATATTTCATAAAAGTCAGAAAATGTGAAATTAAATAAATTTGCTGACTACATTAAATTACATTCAGCTCTAAGACCACATTCAAACTCTAACACCCTGTTAAATGAATTAAGTTGATATGTTAAAAAAATTGGTCGAATTCATGGCAGCTGCCCGTATATGACAGTAAATGTAAGGTTTTTCATATTGGTACCAAAACCCGTTGAATGATTACTCAATACCAGGATCAAATTTGCAACATCTTACTAAAGTTAAGGACCTGGGTATGTGGTTTACTTCCGATATTATATCAACTGATCACTGTATAATGCTATTATTAAATTAGCTACGCAACATGCTGCAATAATTAGGCACTGTTTCACTTCGAGAGATGTTTCAACACTGATTTGGGCCTAGATACTAAATAGAACGTTCAAATGAACTGCGGGCAAGGGAGGTATCCCATTATGTAACAAAGTGAGCGGAATTTCTACGAAGGATAAAATATTTTTGTTATCCTAGTATAGATTCACGTCACTATTGTCAGGAGCCTATAGAAAACAACTAGGAGCGTGTGTGGCTAGTCTATATTAGGAGTGCTTAATTTAGTACGAAGTGCTAATGCCAGATGAAGCAACAATACTGCAAGTTGTCTAAAATCGAAACTGAGACTTAGCACACGAAGCAGACGTGTGCTACGAAAGCAACGCTCTATTTTATTGTTGGTTAGAGCAACTTACAAACAACTGATTGTCTGTTTGCTTAGTTTTTTTATTATTACTTTGGTACTGTTTCCATGTTAAACACTTAGTGTTTAAAAACAAAGGACCAAAAATTGGCCTTGAGAACGTGACGCACACCTCCAATCATCTCGTGCAGGTGGCGACCTCTGCTAACAAATTTGTACACCACTGTAGCCGCTCCTAACTTAACACTGTAGTGGAAGTTACCGAGACACGCTCCTAGTTGTTTTCTATAGGCTCCTGCTATTATTCATATTTTAACCTTTTGTGTCACCAGCATATTAATAAAAAAAATGAGTAATTACCTTCTTGGCTTTAGCTTGAACACGTTCCGTCATGTTGAGCTGCAGTTGAGCTAAGATGGAAGCCAGGTGCGCCTGAACCAGCGCCATCGTTACCAATTCTAAGTGCAGAAGCACTTCCACGAACAAAAGAACGCGCTGAAAATAAATATGTACAGTTAGTTAACTGATGTTATCCAAAACCGTTTAAAATTCACAGAGGATAGGTGCGTGTTGGTTCGTAAACCTTGCCTATCGTGCCCAACTTTAAACTAATTTCTTCTTCCATCAAAGGCTTAATAAACGTCCATGGGGACATGCAATTAAACTTAGCTAAAATTGTGGGATGGCGTTAATAAAACTTATGTCATTTTCTAACTTTACTTCTGTCCAGGGAACATGTTTACTCCTTGTTTACCCATCACAGAAAAGGCTGTGATTATGTAATCATTCACGTATGTAGTCTGTCTGCATTTAATCTAGCGACAAATGCAATGCCTTTATTTACATTGATTTATAAATTTTGTTTATTAGATCATTACGCCTCCACAATCCACCAAGATTCACAGTTAAAACTAACTTCTAACCAACTACAGGATTGTAGGCGAGCGATTTCACCCTCAAAAGGCAGCAAAAGCTCACCTACCGAGCAGCAGAAAGTGATCCACGCATCCCGACGCTAACTTCCGATCTGGAGCAAACTTACAGAAAATGGTGACACAAACACTTTGTAATTCCCAATTATGAATTGCACGGGATAAAAACACTAAAATACCAGGGCTGGAGTCTGGTTGATTTTAGTTTTTATTGTCTACACGAAAATATACATTACCTGTTTTCTTACTAATAGTTTCCTCCTTACTTGGAGCTCACATCCCTAGTTTGAATGTTGTCTTCCCTGCCGTTCTCGTAACCCCTCCTAACTGCGCACGCGCGAGCACAGGCATCTATATATAAAGCCGGCGTAGCAGTCCGAATCTCATTTTTCTTCCTCCTATAGGAACCTTGGACCTCAGAGGGGAGGCTAGGTTGGTAAAAGTAATGTATACTTTTGTATACACAAAAAAAACTAAAATCAACCAGGCCCAAGCCCTGGTATTTTAGTCTTTTTATAGCCACAAAAATATACATTATCTGTTTTCTTACTAGCAGACTTCGTCACCTAGCCGGTGGGCCACTATCCTTCGATCCGATAGTACACAGATAACATCAAAAGATCATAAAGAAACCGGACAGGCCGGAAGCAGGTTGCAGGACGAGAAAGATCAGCGACAACAATGGGAGTCATGCACCGTCAATTGCATTTAATGGGTAAGTGCGATCCGTTAGACCGAAGCAGAAGGAAAGGGCGCCAGAATCCAGGATGGTGGAGTTGACATCGGTGTGACCACACCAGCCGAACGAGGAAATGGTGACAAATCTTGGCATGGAAAGGTAGGAATCGATGGAGGCGCCGGTATCGAAGCTTGTGGCGGAGGAGATAAAGGCACTTTGGAGTTGGTGCTTGTCTTTGCACGGACCGGAGGGAAGGGGGTGCGGACAGACTTGATGCGAACGCCTGCTTTCTTGACTGGCGGAGACGTGCAATGGGAGATACAAACGACACACCAGATGGGCCGGCCACAGCAAGAGCATTGTCTGATGATAAACAGTACGATGGAGGGCCAGTCTGGCGACCAAGTTTGATGTTCTTGGAAGGGGATGGGCAAGTCACAGTTGTCCCGGCAAGTGCAGCAGCCCGTTGTCATTCTCGACGTTCCATTCGCTGACGCGATTCCTTTCGGCGGTGTTGAATGATCTGCCACTTCTCGGAAGAAATCATTACACACACACTGCATTTGATATTTACCCAGTCACAAAACCTGTCCACAGGATTGATGGAAGGGTCACAAGTTGATCAGGGTGGTAACACATTTGAAGAGGACGTGGTCGACGAAAGTTCTAGACATAACCGGCTTGGAGATATGTCAGATGGCGATGGTTGAGAGGATCCGGAAGGAAACGGCTTGGGAGGACTTGGGGGATCAGGATAGTCATAAAATGGCGGCCGACGGGAGGATGAGCACAAGCCGGAACTGTGTCAGAGGCAGTCGAATAATGACGAGGAAACGTAGGAAAGGGAACCAGCAATCGTACGGCGAAAGCGTCCGGAAGCGGAACAGTCTCGGGTGGTGATGAGATTATCAGAAGCCGTGTGGAATCAGAAGAAACGGATGACTCGGACCGAATCTTAGAAGGCAGGCAACGGCCAGAATGGGCAAGTTCACTCGAAGAATGAGATGAAGGACAACGCGACGTAACCTGGAAATGCCGTCAAAGGAAATGGTGGAACAGACCAGGGAATATCGCTGAAGGCTGGAGACGTGGCTGACGAGCTGCCATAACTCTGGCTGGCTTAGCAGAAATTGGGCGCCCGGATCATCCGGCCGGGGGCGCCTGTGATAAACGCACTGGTCATAGCGGACACGACATACGAAATCTGAACAGAGCCAGGCACGCTGTAGAAGTGCGAAAGGAATCCAGCGAAGGGGACGGTACCGTGGTGGTTCCGGGATCGATGGTGGAATCGGCCGCCGCCTCAGCCAAAAGCAAGGGAGAATCCATAGGAACTAGGACACAAGTGTCCGACGTATCCCGGAGACAGCTCAAAAACAACCACACGCGGTGGCCTCCCAAGGAAGAAAGATGAGATTTGGACCGCTTCGGCGGCTTTATATATGGAGGTAGTTAGGAGGGCACGGCAGGGCAGGGCCGAAGCGACTGGGGGGGAGGGGGGGGGGGGGGGCCCCCCCCCCCACCATCCAAGAAACACATACAGTTGGCAAATTCGAGTTGTCGAGTTGGCAAATTGGACAAATTTTCACTGCAAATTCCAGTTTCCACGAGTACTGGTTAATTATTATCATCATTTCGTCAGTTGGAAAGTAAAGTTTACAATACATTTTTTTCCCATCAGTTTTCGCAACACTTCTGTGTAGCTTGGGAGTAACTGAAACGCTGCCCCTGATTATTTCTGGTTGCTTCCCTGCATAGCTAGACTGTAAGGAGTGGGGAAAGAGAAGCTCCGCGAAAATTTGCGTAGTTGGCAAAATTGGAAATTGACTTGGCTGTTTTGTTTGCTATGTAACCACCATAACTTATAAGTATCACAGATAATGTAGAAAATAAAAACAAAAAATGGACAAAACTGTATTCCCACCTAGTTTGAAGTCGTGATAACAATTAACTTCGCAAAAATCGTACACAGTTGGCAAAACTAAAAACTGAGTTGCTAATTTACTTCCTATAATTCTTTTTCTGTTAGACAGCGCCGCTCAGAAGGGGTTTTAGCGTGGAGCAACTCGTAACTGGTATTTTAGGAGGGTAGAAAATTACTGGCATATTAATATACCAAAACAACATTACTGCCAGGACTTAAAACGTTTCTTAAGTAAAGCAGAAATATCAACAAACTCTGCGTAAGGACTTCTGCCAAGTTATCGCCGTCTAAAGTTGTGATATCAAATAAATCTAAAAAATTAATACAGAGTTATTTGATTTACTAGTTCGTCTGCTAGTCCATCAATCAGTGCCTTGGTTTTAGTTAAAACAGTAACGTGAACTAAAGCTGTACTTCATGAAAATCGGGTCGAGTTGGCAAAATCAAAAACCGAGTTGGAAAAATTGAATTAGCTGTTTGATTTTCTGTTGTACTTTTTCTGTTAACCTATAGCCACTAAATTTGGATTTGTATTAATGCAAAACAACTACATTTTAAAAATGAAAATTTTTAAAAATTTTAAACTTGTTAATTTTGAAGGTCCTAAATATGACGAAAGAGTTCATAAGATCCCATATTAAAGGACAAAAGTGACCCAAAGGCCACGAAAGGAGGGCAAAAACTACCCTACGGGACCAGTAATTATTTATCGCCAGGGAGGCTGGAGGGCCCTCTCAAGGGAGAGGCCATCAATTTTTCAGGTCCCGTCAAAAGGGAGAGGTCAAAAACACACTGACTGACCAACTGGAAAAAAAGTCATTTTTGGACCACAAAAATGGCACTTTCAGCAGCCAAAATTTCCAAAAACGGCTCAGCTTCTGGGGGGCAGCCCCCCAGACCCCCAAACCCCCCCATGCTGTTTACAAGGTTTTGAAACTAATAATACTATTGCTGGAAGTACAGTTTTTGCAAAAAACTTTATAGAAAAGCTTTGGTACCTGCTTTCTTGGCGTCTTCTGCATTTCAGGTGCTGGCTATGTTAGGATGTGGTCATACAAGCACACAAAAATGGCACTTTCAGCAGTCAACATTTCCGAAAACGGCTCAACTTCTGGGGGGCAAGCCCCCCCCAGACCCCCCATGCTGCTTACAAGGTTTTGAAACTAGTAATACTACCTGCGTTCTTGGCGTCTTCTGCATTTCAGGTGATGACTATATTAGGATGTGGTCATGCAAGCAAGTGTGTTCATCATACTTTTGTAGGAATCTCGACAAAAGCTGGGTGCCAAATATTATTTTGGGGGTAGTCTCATCATTTTTGGACCTTAGGGTTGGGGGAAATCAAGGTTTTTGTCTTGAAGGGGGAGTTATCAAAAATTTAGTAGTCACATTTTCATTTCCCACCCCATCCCCACGGCCATAAATAATGACCAGTACCCAAGATCCCCTGAATCAATGGAAAAAAATTTAATTGGAGCATGTTGATTTCAAATGTGGAAGCTCTTCTCCAATATACCTTAAGTTGTTTTGGACAAAAAAAAAAAAAAAATCTAAAAAAAACATGATTTAGTCACAATAAAATTTTTAAGAAACCTACCATCCTAAAAAATTAATTTAAAAAAATCACCAAAATTTGTTTGGCAATTTGTTGCTTCAGTGTTCACTGGAGGCTAGAAACAGGCACTAAAATAGCATAAAATGCTTCAGCTTCCGGACCCCCTCAAAAGTACTTTACTGGCAGCACTACTGGCATTCTTTAAACCAGTTGGCAAAATCATAAGATGAGTTGGCAAAATGAGAAGTCACTCCCCCCTCAACCAAGTACCCTTCGCTACGGCCCTGCGGCAGGGAAGACAACTTGTTCAAGCTAGGGATTTGAGCTACAAGCAAGGAGGAAACTGATAGTAAGAAAACATGTAAAGCATATTTTCGTGGCCATAAAAAGGTGATTTTGTTAAATTTGGGAAGCTTTATGTTAATTTTTCAACATAAAAATTACGATTTAATAGGAGGGCCTTAATTCAGCTACTTCACGATTTAGAGCTTCAAGCATTTTGAGGGGTGGACGTTAGGGAGATTACTAGGCAATTTACCATACAAGTGAGGCTAAGACAATGTGAGCTATTATACAGCCGATTTGCATATACTGTTCAGCAGCAGATAATTATAAGGATGCAATTGCATGCATAGAACCTGCTCACTCAAAGCTTCATTTAGCTAGGAGTCTTGGCCAAGAGCGAATCCAGAATAAAGTTTTAAAAGCGCCCGCAAGCCATTTTTGTGTGCTTTTAAACGTTATTTAGTGTAAATGTTGGAACTGTGCCTCATCAATACAGTACTGGGTTTAAAAATGTCGCATCGCTAACTTTGAAAATTTCGAGTCCATGTTTACGTCCACAACGCTTTGATTTCAAAGCAAAAGATATTATGCACCTAATACCTTTAAAAATTTTCAAGTACGTATTTTCTGGAGTTTGAGGGGCTCAGAACGACTGTCTTCGTCAGGCTACTACATCACTGCTCACTTCGTCATTATCGTTCGTCAGTTGTTCCGAGTCGCCCAAACTCCAGAAAATCCGGACTGTCGAAAATTTGCAAAGATGTGTGTAATATCTTTTCTTTTGAAACCTAAGCGTACTGAACATAAACAAGTACTGGATACTTAGTACCGGGAAAACATTGCAGCATTTTCACAAAATGAGATCTTTATGGGTAAGAGCAGCTTGATTTCAAACCTCATCGTATTTTTTATTTTTTAAATGTGGCTATCAACTCACCATTTGGATTGTATCCTGTTCATTTTCAATTAAATGTCCAGGTAACAATTCGACCACTTTCTCCCAATTCACAGCGCCAGCACTATTCAAAAGAAAAAATGCATTAAAAACAATAAATGATTTGTGAGAAAGATACTGGCATGCCATTTAAAATTTGAGTGTTCTCCTAGTGCGTAGCAGCCAGCTCGTACAGTGCAATAAGAACCCACATCTCGAATTAAAAACAGCAAGTATGTAACAAACAAAGAAACAAACCCCACCTTACCCTTAGCTTCCACTTCCCAGGACTGAATAATCAGACAAATTTGTTACCTTTCAACAATGTCTTCAATTGGACGAAATGATGTAAAAATAGGTTCAGTTTCTGATGCAATTGAGTCCACAATTTGCATCTCATTCGACCAATCCAACTCCACTTCCTCTCTGAAAAATACAATACAGCCACGCAAGCTACCTGAATCAACTTGACCATGCAGCACTTCATACATGTTCACAAGTGCTGGCATCCACTCAATAATTAATGTGCTGCATCAATGTAAACCATTCAGACTCATTAAATGTCACTCATCATGAGCAGTTCTTGCCATGTAAACAGTGCCGTAACCAAATGACAACAACAGGTAATGCAACATATGCTATCATGCCCTGTGTGAGAAAGTGCTGCGACGTGCGGCGTACGTCGCAGAAAATTCCGGTCGGTCGCAGAAAATAATCGCTGTCAACTTTCTTGTACCGTAAGCCACACTTTTTTCGATATATGCGGAAATAACAATAATTTCGTTAGTTATTGACCGATTTTGACGTTCAAATACACCATTCTAACCCTTTTTTCGCCAGCTTTTCAATGGTGCAAACCACAAGTCACTAGCTCCTCTCATTCTGAAGTTATTTATAAAAATAAAAAAAAAATTAACTTACAATTTTAAACAAACGTGGCTTGCAAATGCATAAAGAAAAACTGCAGCTTGCTGGTAATTTTAAAACTAATATCATGGAGGAAGGAATTAGGTAGGAGGTGACACAACGCGATGACTGGCATGGAGGAAAGGATGGGGGGGGGGGTCTGATGGTACTTTAAAAGTGTGGGCAGGGCACGTCTGATAGGTGAGTTTTTTTGTGAAACTGAATGGCCCTCCTGCAGGATACAGGATTACAAGGAAATTTTAAAAATCAGTTTAAGTTGCCATGTACCTGTGCTTATTTTTACAAGCATTTAAAAAAATGATACTGTGGATAAAATAATTGAGGGGGGGGGGGAGAGAGAGCAAAAGTTATAGAAAGGTTTATTAATGAATTTAATGATTTACCATTCTTAAAAAAAATTAGAAGTCGTCGCTTCAAAGGACTTGTTTCCTTGAAAATTAACCCTACAGAAAATGTTTAGGTTACAAAACTGTGTCGCAGAAAGCTGTGAAACATTATAACACTGGGCTATCACGCAATAAGTGCAGGGTAAGTCTGCCCCTCTAACTTGATGGTAGTAAAGGTACGACTACCTGCCTTGTTTCTGCATCTAAGTCATGTCTCGGTGGGTCACTCATTCTTCCTTAAGTTGGAGGTTATTAGTGGTATCCTATCCCACAGGCAGGCATGAGAGCAGGCTCCAACAGAAAAAGCTGAAAAGTTTTTGAACTGAAGTTTAATGGGAACCAAAGAAACCAGCGTAGTTTGAGACACCTCCTCACAAACGACTGCAAGGTAGGAGGGAATTGCAGAAACATCCAAACGGTGGTCCAAAGGAGTTTTCGACACAGAAGTCGACGTTCCTGTAGCGGAACACTACAACGCTCCCGTTGAACCAGTTTCTACGTCGACTTTTTTCATGTGTGCAATATTTTCTTCATTGTTGTCTTGTCACATAGTTCGCACATTTCGCACTGAATGTCCGTGAAGTTGCAGGGAAGACACTTACGGGACACTGGGTGTAAGTCCAATAGTGTTTTCTAGCAAATGTAGGACTGAAACTTTCCGGAGGCAAGGAGAGACTGGAGTTTTCCCTTGGTAACGTCCATGTTGAACATGTTACGGATGGGTGAGGTAGCGACCAGCCACTGTCAGAAAGAAATGCAAGGCTTTCCGTGTGTACTGCACGAGACGAAGTGAAGTGAAAGAATGGCCGCTATATCATAATGATATAGACAGTGCTCCTATAGTAAGGGATTAGCTAAACTAATTGCATTGAGATTTAAAATGTTATAATAAGAGTTTTAAATTCAGGCATTTACAGAAAAATCGAAACGATTCAGCAAATACTGAAAAGAAAAGTATTCTTAACTAACTTGTCAAGTGAGTCTGTAGAGACGCTGTTGCTCCGTGATGACGCAGGGTTTTCTGCCGCACTGACAAACTGCTTGGAATGGGAACTGGTGACGTCATCTGCTGAGGCGTCATTTTCCCACCCGCCACCTGCACGACCAGGGCGATGAAGAACTGAAACAAATACATGCTGCAATAAATCAATACGACTATAGCCACTGAATTGAAAACAAGTTGGCCTTGGCTGGAGTCTGGTGGAATAATAAACTGATCGCCAACGTCAAGATTACCAAACCAAAGTCATGAACCAATCCCCGATTAAGCCACATTTGAGCAAAACATTTTTTTTCAAATTCTAAGAATTGTAAGTACAATGAAAATTATCTGGCTGGACCTGCGATATACTTGTTGGATCACTGCAAGAATTTGAATGTTTATGTAACTATCTTGGCAAGAAGACAATCTTGCCTACCTAACTACCACAACAAAAACCACTCAACTTACTCTAGAATGAAAAGGTTCACTATAAAACCATTCAGAAAGTAGAAGGCAAACTAGCGGCACCAACAAACCATTACATTTTACACATCAATTAATTCTATTACGGTTGAAGTCTTCTGAAACAGGCTATGATCGTGTACGTGAATCGGCTCAAATGGGCAGAAAAAAGGTCATCACGAGAAAGAGCAAACCCAAAAGAGTGACTCTTCCTTAGCATCGGGATGGTGTTAAGTGGGCCGGTCCTCCTCCTAACCACCTATTGGTGGTGAAACACTACTTATACTAAACCTACTTATACTTCACAAAATCATTTCTCATTTGCAGAATCTTACTCACTGTGTTACTTCTGAGACAAATTAATAAATGTGGCGCTGCCAGCCTCACTTAGTAGGACAGTAGACCTTCTGCCTAGAGGCCATGCAGCAACAACCCTGCTTGTCCTGGCACCTCCGGACGCTGGCCATGACAGAACCTATGACCAGTCCGCCTTACCCATCATCCATGAAGGGATTGCACCACAAGCCCCAGCAGCGTATGTCACCGTTGAGTGGACAGAGTGAGCTCGCAACCTGCCCCTGCCAACCCCCGTCATACTCAATGCCACACAGCACACTGAGAGAGCCGGGTGCACCTTACACCCAAGCCCCTTTCCCTGGGCGCCAACCTGTGGCCAACCCTATCTAATCCGGGAGAAATTGTTTGCTGAATTTAAACACACATATACAACTATACCTATACATAACGAACAGAATGTAATGACTGGACCGTATGCAGACTCGTGAACACTAGAAACGGTAGCCCACACTTCGCTGTTTCGTGCTCCTGAAGCCCACTTAGGCTTCCTGCACCACTTCAAACCTCCTCCAAAAATGCATATCTATATCGTTCGCACCGAGCACGAATCGTTTGCAAAAGGTTGGGTTTGCAAATTCATGGCATCTACAAGGCTCTGGGATTGCAGTGCCGCTCCAGAAATTGAATTGGAACAAACAGCAAAGTTTCTAACCTAGATAGCATCCCCTGGGTAAGCACCAACTTGTATTTTAACAAGAACATCCACAACCTGTTCCATATCACACAGCACATATTCCCATCGGGAAGCATAGGAGTTCGAGGCAGCCGGAAATTAGCCGTCTTTGTTTTGTATTATTTATTTATTTTCCTCAGCTCCACTACATAACAATCTACGACAAGTGCATCTTTCTGCATATTCCGCCACGGTCGGATATTCAATTAGGTCAGGAACACCTCCGGTAACGTATCACCGGGCACAACACACACATGCCTACCGCCTTCCGTGGCCAGACATCGTACACCTGCCACTCCCAGAATGCTCATTATTCACGTTTCTTATTGAATGAACGTCGTCCACTCAGTTACGACACTCAGCGTTATAACCAGGCATTGACGAAGTCTCTCTCTGGTTCTGAATGAAATAGTTATCTGCTTTCTAGTTTCCAACATACCTAAATAAACAATCAACTCATACACACATTTACTATGATGCAGTCCCGAAGCCGCTCGTCTTAACTGGATGACCTGCAACCCAAACTCACCTTCACGTGTGCACATCATGGCCACCTTTGTCTGAAAGGCCAACTGCATAATGTTACTGAATAATGTTGGTTAACACTGAATTGACACCATCATTATTCTTTCACAGGAAGATCGACCGCGATGACAACCACGCCACGTTAGGCCTAACGCCGCCATCTTGGGCACCCACAATACATTTCGACTTTACGTAGTGTCGTCTTTACAGTCGTCTTTACGTAGTGTCGCCATTAGAATTGAACCCAGTTTATGGTAGCCAAGCTCAACACCTTCTGCTGCATCCCATCCTAGGCCTGACGAACATATTGAAACATTTCCCATTGTACTGTAAGTAACGAACTTATAAAGACTAATTTTAGGTTATAATTTGGTATGATCTTTATTTAACAACAGAAAAGCACCAGGTACGCTGTGTTAAATTTGCTGCAAGTAATTCTTGTTCGTTTATCAGGAAAACAATGATAAGTGATAAGCACGCAACCACGGTCATGCATTCAATCTGAAATAATTCAACTCAGCACTGGAAGTCCACATGTACAAACTAAGTCAGTCTTTCCATTGTATCAGGCTACCAATTTCCCGAAATTAACAACACGTCGTCATTTGATTTAAAACTGTAAGCTTTTAAATGAAACACGGGTTCTTTCATTTTGCTTTCATCAAAATCAACAAATACAAAACCTTTAGCCAGCCAGCAATGATAAATGATGTGCACCGAAATGTTCTAACCTTTTCGCTTGTTTGATCGTCTAGAAGCAATGACTGGTACAGCTACGGCCGTCGCAGCAGCAGCCGCAGCAGCTACAGCAGTTGAACAGGAAGCAGCAGCAGCAGCTACAGCTGTTGAACAAGACGTAGGCGCAGCAGCGGTTGCAACGGCATTGGGTGGTCCTGAAGACGTGCTAGGAGCGGTTAGGAGTGTCGGGGGCTCGTACTGGCCGGGATCGGAGTCAAGAGAAAGGGCGTCAGGATCATAAGGTCGCAGGAGGCGATCTACCACTCCAACCAAACTGTCCATCACTCTTTCCGTCATGGTCCCTAAAGCAAAAAAAAAAAAAACTTGAAATACACAATTTATTAAGTTTGGGTTCCAGTTATCCTATACACCTTGTTAAAACATTTTAGAAGTCAGTCAATGCAAATTGTCATCAAATAAAAAAATTAACCACCTACATCTAACAAAACACAAAATCTTACTTACTATTACTTGCAAAGGGTGCATTGCCAAAGCCTTCATATTTTCCAGGTTTCACATTCGAACCCATACCAAACATCTGGTTGGCATCTGAAACTCATCAACATTCATGTAGGTGGGATGTAAAACGAATAACATAAACTGAACACACTTTCACTTCTCACAGATAGATTTTGATAGCACGGTACAGTTTTTTAATGGCCTCCATTTTGAAAGCGTATACTTCTCTTACTGTGCATAAACCATAATATGAAACGGGAAAAAGTGAAAATAGAAACAAAGTTGCCGGCTGAATTTTGTTTCTAGTGCCTAAAACAAAAATAAACATTACCTGTAAATTTAGCCTTCTTGTTCTCGAATGCTTTTTCCCTAGAGATAAGTGTAAATACACCCAACTCCCTATGCGCACCCCTCCTATATAAAAGCCATAAGGCAAAAGCAGCCATTTTTCTTTCCTCTCAATATGTCATCGTGGTGACTCAAGAGGGAAGTAGGGTGGGTACATGTAATGCATATTTTTGTTTTAGGCAATAGAAACCAAATTCAGCCTCCTGTGCCATTGCAAGCTTTGCAAGCTAAGAAACCTGAACGCGGTACTGTTTCAATGTCATACCTGCAGCAGAGACCACTCAGCCTGCTCCCTGGCCCTGCAGAAAAACAGGATTACCTTCTTCGTCCAAGATTTTAACGGCCGGCCCAGCGGCGGGGGACAGGTACGCAGGAGACACGCCCCTACGCTAGGCCCCAACTGGCCACGCACCTCGGAGTAACGGGTCTAAACACAACACCACCATTCAAAACTCCGAACTACTGGATGCGCTGAAATGCCTGCTGGTGCATTTCCAGTGGTGCAACAGAAACCCCCCCCCCCCCCCCCAGTGTCCCATACGCCAGGTCCCTTGTCCAACTCTTGCCATCCACCCTAACATTGACGGACAAATATCGAATCCTTGTGAGATTCTGAGCCTCACACCTACCCACCGGAGCCCACAAGGCCTAAATCACCTACTGTAGTCACTCATCCTGATCCGGCATCCCGCTGTAAGCAGCCCCTTTAGCCTGAAGCCAGCCTAACACTGAGGCCTTCCTAAGCGGAGGAGGGAAGGGGGCAGGACTCAAATCCTGCCTAGCGACCCCTATGCCCGGACCCCAGGAGAAAAAAAAATTAGAGAAATAAATACATCTGGGTCAGGAAACCATTAGCACCAGCGTGCAAACTAGTAACACAGCGAGGAGGCTTCTATGAAGGAAAATGTTGCTTGCGAGAATGAGAAGTCATGAAGCACGTGGACTTTTAGTCTCCATCGAAAGTCAGCAGGTGACAATCCAGTGCAGTTAGGCGAGCAAGCCAAGTTTGACGGAATTTCGGTCGATCAATGGGAAGTTCAATCGGCTGCCAACCAAAAAGTCGATTTATCGTTCTGTATTCTCTTGTGCATCGACAACAATAAAAGGATAAGCAGCCACTGAGTGATCCGAAGGAGGCACTGATCGAAGGAACGGGAGGACGACATCCTTTCCGGTGGCGTTTGGCAGTACAAGGTTCCGCTTCGCCGACAATAAAGGTAGTTTGGGGAGATCACGGCGAGAAGTCGGACACTAGCCGAGGGGCGAATGGAGGGAGGAGCATCGACGACAACAATAGGGAAAACAGCTGATGGATCAGATGTATAAGCAGGTCTTGGAATGGCCATTACTTTAACCATTGCTGAAGAATCCTCTTTCGGTTCAGGAAATGCGGCGAAGTTCACAGAGTGATGGCTACAGAAAGAAAGATGGCTGCTTTCACCTTAGAGCCTTTATACAGGAGGGTTGAGCGCATGCGCACTGGGGCTAGCGAGTTGGCAGTATTTAGACTTTTATCATCTCCAAAACAACAACACAATACCACCAACGAAGAACAAACACAGTTCAACAATAAAATTTTCGGAGAACTCCAATCTCTTGCTTCAGAATTCACACCAAAACTACTAATTTTTTCGTAGTTTTGGTGTTAATTCTGAAGAAGAAGATTGGAGTTCTCCAAAAATTGTATTGTTGAACTGTGTTTGTTCTTCGTTGGTGGTATTGTGCTGTTGTTTTAGAGATGTCTTTGAAATACCACTGTGTCAACCGGTTACCAGAGTTTTCAATTAACTTTCATCTCTAGGAAAAAAGCATTCGAGAAACAAGAATGCTAAATTTACAGGTAATTGATATTTTCGTCGGCAACAGAAACAAAAATTTAAGGGATGGACGGCAACTTCACTATTTCACGATTCTGATCTTAAAAGCATTTTTTTTTGGGGGGGGGGGGGGCGGTGGGCCTAACTTTGTATGGGCATTTAATACACAATTTATGGCATTATCGTAAATTGCCTAAGAGTTAATGCCCACCCCACCCCTAAAATGTGATGTCCAAATCGCTAAATAGTTGATGACCCCCCCCCCCTCACTTTTTTGCTAGAAATTTACTAAAAGCTTTACACATGTAAAGGAAACAATTGATTGTTGAATGACACATGATGACAAAGCATGATATTGGCTGGGGAAGAACTACTACATTTCTAAAATCAAATGTCCCACATGATAGGCACTTGAGGGGACTGGAATCCCTGGCAATCCAGCAACATGTTAAAAATGACGCAGTTTTGATGAACACTCAAGGCCCATCCAATCCGGGAATTCGTTTCCTCCTTAGAGATGAGTTTTCCAGGCGACTCACGAAGCAGTGGATGAACCAGCACGATAAATATAGGAGGCCACGCCATGCACGTGCGCAGATTACGAACGCTGAATTCCATGGTGGCTATGTAGTTGACAAAAGTTTGAGTTGTGTAGGTTAGGCCTGATGAAGACAGATGTCGTCGGTCTGTTGAAAATTTGCAAGAATACTGGTACAGGATTTTGATTCTGAAATTGTGCGTAGCAATCTGTATTCAACAATCAATTATCAAGAATGACGAACTTTCAGAGTAGAAGCCGTTATATAATTTTCAAAGGAAACAATGTCTTATCCCTTTAAATTGCAGGTTTTCTGCAGCGAAATAAACTAAAAGCTTCATATATTTAACCAAATCAACTTAAAATAGCTTGTTTATGCCAGCATGTTAATGCATCGTCGGAAAAGAAGCATTAACACAATGCCCTATTGACATTCATAACGAATTTGGTTTATTAGATCGTCCCTCCTCCAGATTCTAATTTAATTCATAGTTTAAACCATTTTTTTTACGAAATTAGTATTACGAAAACAAACCCTCATAACGTCCAGCGTAATTGACGACGTAACATCCAATTTTGATGGGAATGGGTTTCAAGGGCATCTAAGTTGGCATTGCCTTCAGTTAGTTGCAGACAGCTAACAGAATCCAATGCCAACTTAGATGCAAGCAGCTGGGACCAATGGAGTCATGTATCCCAAGTCCCATCACACTCAGTCAAATATCGTCATTTGTGCTAGACGTTGGGATTTGTTTACGTAATAATTTTGTAAAAAAATTATTTTAAACTATAAAATAAGTTGGAATTTGGAAGAAGGATGCTACAATGAACAATCCATTAATGCTACAATGAGCCCAGACGAATAAATGTAGACTTATCCGCGATGGAGTTACACCCAAACACCCACCCTGGATAGAATTAAGATTCAAAAAATGAATTGTGACGTTGTTAACGCCCCCCGCCCCCCCCCCCTTTTTTTTTTTTACCAAATTAGTTTTAGATGCCCATAGCAGTTCAGTAGGAAATTTATGGTAGAGCCAATATTTAATACTGGAAAAAGTTGTGTTTTTATCACGATGATGATAGATTTTAAGTTGTTACCTGACGCCTTAGCTGGTGAACTAGCAGTCATATCTTCTTGCATTACATCACTGTCATACAAAAGTTGAAGTACTTCCTGAAAAAAAAAACCCCGGTAGTTAGCATCCTCAATACATAAGTTGAATACACAAAATGACTGGAAAAATGCCAA
This sequence comes from Lithobius niger, assembly GCA_023313725.1. Taxonomy (NCBI): domain Eukaryota; kingdom Metazoa; phylum Arthropoda; class Chilopoda; order Lithobiomorpha; family Lithobiidae; genus Lithobius; species Lithobius niger. Next base: position 63,678 of record JAHWFP010025698.1, read on the forward strand.
CATTATCCCCATCTTCAAGGCCGGTGACCGCCAAAGTTCAAAAAATTATCGCCCCATCAGCCTGACATCTCAAGTGGCTAAGCTCCTTGAGAAGCTAGTTAAAAGTCAACTCTACAACTACTGTGAAACAAACAACATAATCAGTGGGAGGCAGCATGGTTTCCGTGCAGGGTACTCTTGTCAAAGCAATCTTCTTGAGTTCTTTGGCTGCTTGTCAAATGCTGTTGATGACCATATCCCCTGCGACGTTATTCTCCTCGATATTCAAAAAGCCTTCGACACTGTTCCCCACAGCCTTCTTCTCAGAAAACTCGAGAACTACGGTATCACCAGCAACCTGCTACAATGGCTTAGAGGTTTTCTCTCAGGCCGCAAACAACGAGTGGTCTATGAAGGACGTGCCTCAGACTGGGCCCCTGTTCTCAGTGGTGTTCCGCAGGGTACAGTTCTGGGCCCCCTGCTTTTCCTACTTTTTATCAACGATCTGCCTGACCTTGCAAAATCTCAATGTAGTCTCTTCGTTGATGATGACAAATTGTTCAAGAAAACTCCTCACGCTGAAGATTGAGACATAATCCAAGATGATCTTAATCAGATCAGTGAATGGGCCCTGAACAATGGCATGAAGTTCAATGCTAACAAGTGTGAAGTGCTTGATGTTGGTCCCAACAACATCCATGCTACCTATTTTCTTGGAACTGAGCAGTTCCCTGAAGTCCGTGAGGCCAAATCCCTTGGCGTAACATTTACCTCAAATCTGAAGGTCACCAGGCAATGTGCTATTGCTGCCCGACGTGCTAATATGCTGCTTGGCCGCATCAAGAAGCATTTTTCCTTCTTCACTACCACCTCTCTTAAAACACTCTACACTTCATACATCAGGCCTCACCTTGAATACTGCATCCAGGTGTGGAGCCCTCAACCTATTAAAGACCAGCAGCTCCTTGAGCGCATTCAGAGGCGCGCCACCAAGCTTGTTCCACGACTGCGTGCACTTCCATACGATGCGAGGCTCAGGGAGCTCGGTCTTACAAGCCTTTACGACCGCCGCATCAGAGGTGACCTACTTCACACCTACAAAATTCTGAGTGGGATTGACCGTGCCGAGGCTAAAGGGTTCTTCACCTTGGCCCCCTCCATTGGCACTCGTGGACACCGCCTCAAGTTGCAACACACACGTGTCAACACCAATGTTGGGAAGCACTTCTTTTCTCATCGAGTGATTGACCATTGGAACCGGCTTCCTCGTGATTTGATTGAAGCCAGATCTGTCAATGGCTGGAAGGCAGCCTATGACAAAACACTTTCTGCCAGGCAGTGAACTCTCTACTCTTCCAACCATAAAAGCTCGGCTTTGGTTGTGTATTTTGTTTAAGTTTAACACTTTCACGCCTAACCTTTTTATTTTGAACTAGCATTACAGCCTGACCGATTTTAGCATTTACCAAAAATATCATTTCAAGCTGTCCAGTGGAGCTCAAGAATTTAAAATATAGTCACTTATCTCAGAAAAGTATGCTTTAAATGGTGATGCATTTAGAAATTTTTTTACACAAATTAGTACTGGCACAGTAAGCAGCGAAACACTGTTGACAAACTCACAAAAACGCAAAAGTTCAACATTGTTGGCCGCCATTTTGTATTCAGCTAAGCAAGGCACCTATACAACTTCCAACAAACACCATTTCACACAGCTCAGACTAGTCAGTGCTGCCATCTAACGACTGATATGTGCACTAAAAACATTACCTAACAACATTGCGTGAAGAACGATGGACATACTGGTACGTTGACTTTAGCATGCACCCCCAAACATTCAGGACGTACTGGTACGTCCATAGGCAGCTGTGCAAAAGTTCAAAGGACGTACTAGTACGTCCATAGGCGTTAAAGTGTTAAGTTTAAGCATCCTCAATAAGAAAGGATTAAGTATTATGCTCATTCTGACAGTTGATGCTGTGATGTAGCGAAGCAAGACAGTAACAGCAAAAGCCCGCCGAAAATTTGCAAGATTAAGCGTAATACTTAATCCTTTTAGTTCGGCGTAATTCTTAGTGAGTCACTTCAATCTCGGAAATTACTCATTACGCTCACTTTCAAAAACAGGGTACTGTCCAGTATCTCGCAAATTTTCGATTGTATTTCAACAATTTCATCAGGCAGGGTCAAGAAAATTGAGTCTTCTGGTTACATTTCCGTCTGCTTGCTTGAAAAGAAAAGAATTTCCACGGCCTATTCTTTTCAAGCAAGCAGACGAAAATGTAACCAGAAGACTCAATTTTCTTGACCCTGCCTGATGAAAAATGTTGAAATACAATCGAAAATTTGCAAGATACTGACAGTATCCTGTTTTTGAAAATGAGTGTAGTGAGTAATTTCCAAGATCGTAGTGATTCAACAGCGTTTCAAAGTAATTCAAGTAAGCCTAACGGTTTATTTTGTGGGTCTTAATGAGCATGACTGATTATAACTAAGGATGCACCGACGGGCTAAATTGCCGATTCCGATGTTGAAAATACATCGGCCGATAACCGATTAAGGTATCGCGTGGTCCGATGTTTAAGAAAGTACAGTGAATTTAAGTTACATTTTTCGTGGAGTCAAAAATAATTAAGAGGAATTCACGAATAAAATTTAAAATTTCTGTAGGCCTAACATTTTGCACCCAGAAGTTAATTATAGGTGCATTCGTCACAAAATATAATAAAATTGTGGATATCCGATTCTTTAACATCTGCTGCCTAAAACTGATCAGAAGCTCTGATGATCGATGCGGTCAAAAAGGTCAATTTCCAATGTCCGATGCCAACATCGGTGCATTATAACAAAAGTAACAGAATCGAACAATCGGTATTTATGATCGCTTAAGACTCGAAGTATTCAAACTTTTGAGTTTGGATGTCCTTAAAATTATTAAAATTAAGAATACTTTACGAAATTTTAAGAACTCCTAAGCTCAAAAGTTATAGTATCTTCCCATGCCATGATCGAGATACAATAAGTTCCTTCTTTACAGTAGTGGTGTAGTTGAAACTTCACTTAAAAAAGTCTAAATGGTTAAGATTTCTGGGTATCGTCCAAAAAAACCAGATGGACTGAAATTAACCGAGAAATTAACTGTAATAAATAAATGTTAAGTTTTTCAGTAAAATTGACCGTAGTGAATGAAAATGACACGCGCTTTAAAACACACTAAACCTGAAAACTGTATTATTTAGTTCCATACTAACAGGTCCAAAGAAGCCTGTATTTCAATACTTTTGCTCACTTACACTTTAGAATTATTTTGTGTAAGTCTGGTCTCTTCACAGTAAACAAAAATAATACGATAGGGCTATTGTACAACTCTCCTACAGTATGTATTCCCAACTGCCAACAACACAGAAAATTTAAATTAATTTTTGGTCATACTTAATGAGCTGTACTAAATTGTGATCCGTCATTGTGACTAAAATCAATTAGAAAGAAAAACCCTCCTTTTTTCAGTGACTGAAGGAAAACGCATTGGATAGTTATCTCAATTCTCTCCAAGTTTCAATCGAAAACTAGGCCTCTCGACTAATCAACTACTGCTTCAATTACGAAGCTTCTTAACTTACAACAACCCTAACTAAGACGCCACAATGATGCTGTCTCAGTCAGAGGCGGACTGGTGTTTAGTTCAGGGTGGCAATGCCACCTGGCTTGGTCTGGTCATGCAGGCCTATCGCCTTCTGACGCTCTGCAGTCAGAAGACAGAAGACAAAAAATGGGCGCGCGCGCCATTTTAATCCGTCTAAGAGTGCAATGTGATACTAGGTTGACGAAGACGAAAACAGTACGAACAAAATTTTATCATCATTTCTTCAGAACGGTCGAAAATTTGTGTCGAAATAGACTTGTATTTCCCAATTTTGAGATTGTGCATTTGAAATATCAATGTTATTCTGGAGCTGATGTAGACTGTTGGAAACAAATGCAAAAAGGGCAGCTTCAGAGGTTACACAAATTATGTGCTCCTTAAATAAAACCGTTTGGCTTTCAGTCTTATTTTTCCGCACTGCCTTTAAATCCGAGCTACATGATGTGCCTGCACCTGTATGTCCCTGCCTGCACTGCATGTGTTTTATCAATAGCCCAAAATGAACATTATCTTACTTGATGTTCACTGGTTTTTGTAAGATGTAGGCTGGAATCGTTCCTGCTGTTGGTGTCAGTTGATGTTAAATCGAAGCATTTTGTTAAAGACTACCTTCTCCACATCTTGACAATTCTATCAATTTGTTTTTGCCATTTATTTTAGGCCCCAGTTTCGTCTGGTAATGATTGGACAGACAGCACAATCATTTGATTCTCATTTTTCAGGATGCTTGCAGATCTTGGCTAGGGACGAGAATATTATGGAGTGTGGGAATCATCAGATACCAGAAGTACGGGTAACAAAACGGGATTGAAAATGCAAGGTGTAGATTGTGGGGGGAAGGGGAGGGGCAGCGAGAGTGGAGGGGTTTTGAGACGGAAAGGAATGGTCATAAGCAGGAAATCTATCTAAAGAACAGGAATAATATTTCTTCCAAAAAACTAAAAAATGTTCAAGACATGCCAAATGTCTGGCAGCCAGTGGGTGCTTGTGCCACGCCACAATAGACGGTCCGAGCTTGGGTTTTTAGTTTACCCTTTCGGGTACAATGTCAGTTTTGTCACTTTGGGAAATTAAAAACGCCACTAAACAACATCATTCCAAAAAAAAAAAAATATCATCCCAATGGATCTAAAAACATCTTTGTAGAACATACTGTAAAAATTGAACTCGTAAAATTCAGAAAATTCAACAAGTCAACATTTGCTTACTTTCACACACTAGACATACATTCACTATGTCTTGCTACTTTTCGACTCTAATCTGGTGTCTCTTCAGTCTTCAAGGTTTTTAGGACTTCTACTGAATCATTCTTTTTTTGGGCCACAAGTGAATTCGAAATTTGAAGGTTGTGTAGCCTCTGGTATTGATAGGGCTACCTGCTTGGTTCTTCTCCCTAACTCCATAGCCAATCTAACTGTTCACCGAGTTCTCTGATCTAAAATCCCCAACTAAACAACAACATGAGCCGAAAGGAAAATTTTTAATGAATATCCAGAGCCCGGTATTTTGGAAAGTGTGACACTTGATGAACAGAGAACTCGGCAAACAGTTAGATCGGCAGTGGAATTTGAGAGAAGACCAAGCATGCAGCCCTATTAATACCAGAGGCTACACAACCGCCAAATTTTGAATTTGCAAGCAGCCCAAAGAAAGAATCATGCAGTAGAAGTCTTTAAGCCTTAAAGCAGCCACCAGATTGGAGTCAAAAATTAGCAAGACATAGTGAATGTATGTCTGGTGTGTGAAAGTGAGCAAACTTTGACTTTGTCGAGTTTTTACAGTATTTTCGAATTTTACAGGATCCCAATGGATGAAATATTCATTGCAATATAAATGTTTGAAATATGTATATTTGTTGGGGTTCACTGCTCAAAAGATCCCGATGTTCCCCGATTGGGGCCGAATTTCCCGGATTCAATGAAAGAACTTACTTTGCAATTGAGAGCACGTTTATTTCATGTCAGTTCTCCTCGAGCTCGTGTTGGGACGCGCGATGTCATCCCAACATATTTAACATTACAAATTATCACATCATAACCTGCCTGACATTTAAAAAAAAAATACTGAATACAAACAATTGTTGCAATGATTAATGATATTAGGAATTTAAAGCAACTTTGCAGCCTCCCTGTTCTAGTTTTATATATAAAACTAATTTTATTTGTAAGTAATCCACAGTTTCAAAATTTTGGGCTTCTACATATAGCTGAGCATCTTGCAAAAACACAATGTAACAATTAAATTTAATATCAATCCAGAACAAATAAATCAATGAACAATTTATTGTAGTTAAAACCCGACTTCAGAATAGAAGCAGTAGAGTTTTGCAACTACTATTGCAATCACTGTTCCAGCCGTGTTTCAGGGAGTCATTGTTCATTTCTTTAGTTTGCACAAAATAATGCACCCAAACGAACAGTTTTTTAATGCTTTATAACTTGAAATCAGCGCTGCTCCTGAGGCCCCAGGCCTGAGTTTCGCTTTTTAAAATGTACATATTTTTATTTAAAAAAAAAAGACTAAAATCATCTCCCACGCTACCACACACGACTTTTGATGAAACTGGTTAAAGCATGCGATAGCCCAAAATACGGTATTCAAAATTGAATCATAATGAAATAATTGATTGCGTTAATTTAATCATCATACCAAAGTTTAAAAAGCATTGCAACATATAAAATCATCCTTGTTGTATATTTAAAATTCGTGCTCATTTCCCCCAAAAAATTGTGTAGTGTACAGATTTTAAAACTGCCCCATTCCCTTTTTATTATTGGTAGCTGGAACCACTCGCTTGTATCAGCTTCTTGTTCATTGCCAAAGAAATGTATTAATCAGGCTGCCCTGTTATCTTGACACAAAGTAGATGGCTAACCGACAAAGCAGCCTGATGGAAGAGACAGAGTTGTTTAGAAAGGAAACAAGTTAGGGACGGATGGGACATCTCCAGTACCCATCCGGCATTGATAAGTCATCAGATTTTTCTCATAGTTTGGCTCAGCTGGACTTGTTTGCTTTGCAATATCAGCAGAAGGGATTTAGAATGCGAAGTAGATACTAAATCTTTTGTCTGCTGTCATTGTTAATTTCTTGCCCTTACAAGAAGAAAGGATCGATGAATGTGTCAGGGTTCGTACACAAGAGACGATACCATTTTCAAGGCCAACTCGAAGCCAATTTCAAGGCCGTTTTGCACACCAAATTGTTAAAAATTACCTTAAATATATTCATTCTTTTTTGCTACCACACACTCTATAATTCAATAAAAATCCATTTAAAAGTTATTTATTTTGTCCCCATCACGGGACAAGTTGCCTTTCCAATACCGCATTTTACGAGAATACAAACGAAGGCACATCATATCATTAACAGAAGATTAGCATTAACTATTTTTTATTTATTTGTGAATTTAAGCATAAATTGACTGTATTTCATCAAACATAGTACGCTAACAAAATTCAAGGCCATTTCAAGGCTCTTCCAAAAGAAATGCCAAATTTCAAGGCTTTTCAAGCCTTGAATTTTAAGGCTTTTCAAGGAATTCAAGGCTGTGTACAAACCCTGATGTGTTGCTCCCACCCATTACTTTTTACAGCATTTTTGGCCTGCTTTATTTAGTCAGGGCAGTCAGTGAGGTCCCATTAGTTACGACACTGCTTGTAAGAGAATAAACGGTTGCTCCAAAATGAAGCATATCTTGATGTATGAAAACCAAAGAGTTACTCACCGCAGCTTCACGTCGAACTGCCATATTGTGTGCATTGCCATGCAGCAGATCAGGAGGGCCACTCCAGCCTGAAATATTATCAAAATACAAGTGCTAATGAGTGATCATTATTATGTACTATTATGAGCCCAGCGGGGAAGCCAACTTTCAAGTGTCTACTGGAAATAAGCTCAAGAAAGGGAAACTGCTATAAAAACAGGTAATGTATACATTCGTCGGCTATAAAAACACACATTTTGGCACTGGTTCAAAGAAGTCCGTCTAAACCTACAATGGTGCATGAATGGGCAAAATGTTTAACAAGCTTACAAATTAGGATAAGAAGCATCTTGAACACACTAGAATGGCTGGCTGCCAAGCTTGACGCTAAGTGGGGTATCCAGATGGCAAGTGAAGATCAGTGATGCATCCCTCCACGCGCGTGTCTTTGTAATCTAGAATTCGCGAACTTTGACAGTCATGTAGTTTTCGGACGTTTTTGTGTTGACATTTTTTCTGAAGAAGGTGAACAGGGTGGAATTCACCGAAAATTCAAAGGAACTTGTGTGTGTGTTTCTGTCTGGTGGTTGTGTGTGTTTTTATGAAGTTATGTAGAATGGCTAACTTGACTTTGAGATTTCCTGAAGCACTATCGGAAAAATTCATAATTCTTAAGCACAATCTCACAAACAGGATATCAGTCAATCATTATTCAATATAATATAATTTTACTTCAAAGCTGTCGAAAATTAGCTGAATATTGATTAACTGACATTCTGTTAGCGAGATCGTGCGCAAGAATTATGAATCTTTCCGATAGGCCAAGAAGCATGCAAAGTTATTTAGATTTGTTAACCAGACACAACTAATAAATAATCCATTCTAAAAGTCCGAAAATGTCAATTCACTAAAATAAATTCGTACCAATTGCTTCTTTGATGTTGGCATCTTGCTTACGAAGAGCAATTCGGAATTCAGTGCATCCATCGGAAATAACGTGGCGCAAGATCTTCAACACCTAAAGCAAGAAAACATACAAATGTTAGATTCATGGTAAATATTAATTTTTAGATTCACATAAGAAAAAAGAAAGGATATAAAATAATCGAAGCTCAAGTTAAAACCAATATTAGCGACGCGCGATATTCAAAAAATTCAAGCAACTGTGCAGTTTGTACTCAAACTCGGCTCGTTACTCGTACTCGGAAAATTCAATTCTGTTGAAAATGCAAACTTCGTCAATTTTTTTTTTACGGTTTTGACATTCCAACACCAAATTCATCATCATGAGAAGAGCTTTCCAGCAGGGTTGGAAATAGTCATAATTTTTTTAAATAATCAAATTAATCAGATTATTTTGCTTATAATTAGATTTTAATAACATGTAAGATTACAACAATTATTATGACAGGGTTAAAGTAGCTAGAGTTTTCTTTATTTCTTGGTTGGCAGTTGCTACTGCCAATACCTATAGATCTCCTCAGTATTAAAAGTTTAAAACTTGATTACGTGTTAATATCAATATTAACATGCACACCGCAATAACTGTTATTACAGTAATAATACTTAATAAAGCTGGTGTCGGTGTTGTGGCACACTCGCAAATTCCTCACACATGAGCTAATTTTCCTAGTTAGGTTGTTTCTAGTCGATTTGAAACATAACATAACGGCTGCGATCCAAGTCGATTGTGTATTTTTGTATGGACCAAAGTAGAAGATATACGTACATACCAGACTGCAGACGATTCAATAGCAGTGTATTTTGTTTTGGTTATGCAAGTTCTTTTGTACTTGTATATCAACAGTTTTGTGTCAACCTGGTACTTGATAATAATGAATTGAATTTCAATTTTAATCAAGTGATTATAATCAACAACGCTGCTTTTCAGTGGTGTAAATTAAAAGCCAAACATAAAACCGTTAAAACTGGAAAACCATTTGTGCAATGACCCACACAATTAATTGCGCAGCACTGTATACTCGACCTCTGCTTATTACTTGACTCTTCTGTTGCATACTTGGCTTGACTTGACACAAATGATAATTGTATACTTGCACATCATTAATGCTAACCCAACTTCTCTTTCAACTGTCCGTCAACTAGTGTGTCCATAAAACACAACTCACCTTGATTTTGACATAAGGAGACTTTTTACCAAGTCGTTTCAGCAAATATTCCAGTAGTTGAGAACAATATGCTCCTGACTCAAAAGTGATTTCTGACAAGAGTTAGGAAATTGAAACATCATTGTACAAGCTCTGAAACAATTACAGAAACAATCTTTTAAAAATAGTCTGTGTAATTTAACAGATAACACCCATCCATCTACACTACTTAGTTCATATACTGTAAAGTTTCATTGAAAATACTTTCCTAAAATGGAGCAAAGGCGTGTTTCTCTTTCCACCACCCCCCCCCCCCCAAACGAATACGACTGATTAAAGGTGTTGTTACAAACACAGTGTACCTTGCCAAAAGTTTTGTTCTTACTCTAATTCATACAAAATATGCCGTGTTTTGTTTCAGAGGTGGTTATAGATATTCTCTTCCATGCTAGATTCGGCTGCATGTATATTCTCAATCCACTTCACAAAATTTGGCAGTCCCCTTATTATGTTCATTAGAAAGTGTGCAACTTAACAGTCTCGCGACAAATTAAAAACCGTGATCGGTCTGAAATTCTGACAGCTCAGACCATTTAGCTTCATATTGGTTAGTATGTAATTAAAATATTGTCAGGCGTTCAGATTGTGTCAGAATTTCTCTTTTGGGGTATCATCTAACAGCTCTTTTTGTTTTTCTCACACTTATTTGTCAAGAATGTTTTTGTAAAAAAAAACTTACTTCAGTCATTTTACTTTGGCTGTGAACAAAGAACAAAGGGTGTAAGTGGAAGATGCAGTGGTGAGAGGAGATTGACTTTTTGTACACGTCTTTTGACTTGGCCTGAACAAGTTTATTCGTAGTAACAGGAGCTTATGGAATTCTATACGCTCCTGGTAGTAATAACAGAAAATTTGCAGGAAAAGTTGCAAGATTCAGTATGTTAAAGCTTGGCCTATGTTTAGCAGAGCGTATTAGTACAATGTTCACCAAAAATACAATTATTACTCGCATTCGAGTTGAAGTCAATTTACTATTATTACATTTTTTAAATCAATTATTAAAATTAATGAAGATCCAATGTAGTCACAAGTTAATGAAGATCCCTCTTGGACTGGGACAAATTTCTTGATTATGAAATTGAACAAAAAAATGATAGATAGCCCCACCCCCCCTTACGCCTAGGCCTACTTAAAAAAAACTATCACCCTGCCACCACACAGTTAACTTGTGTTGAACCCCTGTGCAGCAAAATGTTGGCTTCATTGCATACACTGGCTTTGCACTCAGTCTTCATAATTACACAGTCTTAAAAACGTAAACGTAAACGTAAGGCCGTCGGACGCTTGAGCTCTCACAGCCAATAGAGCTATCTCAATCGTCTGTGAGTCTAAATCGAAGAGTGACATCAGTCGGCATTAATTTCTGTGCGTTCCAGCAAAACAATGGCGGTCTTCGTGTCGTGTTTTGGTGATGCAATAATTATATTGTTGTTATCGGACGGACGTAACGTATTCTTACCGAAATTCTTGTGTTTAGTTACTGTGTAAATGATCCAAAAGTAAAGCATGCATGTCAAAATGGATGTATTTAGCCATTAAATGAAGATGAGGTTGATACCTGTTAAATGGTGCCTGACAGTTCAGGTTGTTCACGGACGATCTTGAGGGTGGCATGTGGTTGGACTTGACGGTGGAGACGTTGTTAGGAGAGTCAATTGTTGTTCCATGTAAATGAATTGTGCAGATGTAGTGAGTTGATTGGAGTGAAGAGGGTTCTATAAAGCCGAGCTTGTCGTTCGAGGAACATGAAGATGATATGGGGAGAGTTGATTGTGGTTCCATTCAGGGTTGTGATGATGGGATGTGTTGATTGAAGTTACTAAGGTTCATTGAGGTCGCCTGGTTGATTTTAGGAAGATATTCATTTAAATATTGCATTGATGGAGTTGACTGTAGTTTCATTTAGATGAATTGTTGTGAAGGGAAGTGTTGATTGAAGGTGAGGGTTCATTGAGGCTGAGTTGATTGTAGTTTTGAATAGAAGAATTGTGTTGGTTTGGGTGTGTTGATTGAAGTGAGGAGGATTCATTGAAGCTTGTTTCAATCATTTCCTTCACTAGTGGGAATGGTGGAGATGATAGAGCACATGAGAAGAACCTTGTTCCATCGGAACGAATAATTTGACGGTTGAGGCATGGGGATGCTGTGTGGGTTTTCTTTCATTGAAATTTTTTTTTTTTGGTTCTTCTGTCTTCCTGAAGTTGTTCTTTTCTTGATCTGTTGGTTTGATTGTCAATGTTTTTTCTTTTTTTTCCGATGATTTGATTATGGTTTAGTGGTGAAGTTGAAGGCGAAGCCCTTTGCTTTGGTTCTGCATGAAAAACAGGGTAGAGACCTGGTTATGGTGTTTTAGCATTGTTTCATGCTTGGCGTAGCTGGGATGAAGAGTTCATTGTCATGAAATTGCCATATTGATTGTGATGAGAATTTGTCTTGTGGAAGGTAGGAGGTTGCTGACAGTCAGTCCATCATTTGGTTGTCATTGATGGGTAACGGATTCTTCGTTACTGTTGAGAATGAGTCCGATGCCTGTCAAGCGGAATGGCTGGTGTTGATGGAGTTAGGCCTTCAGGTGAGAAGTAGCAAGGGTCCGGAAGCTTGGATGTTGAGGCCCATCTGTTGCGTGGTAATCTTGGCGACTTCTTGTACCGTGGTTTCCATGATGCTGTGACGTAGTAATTGCCAGGCATTTGGAGATGTAAGCGGGGCTGATGACAGTTTCTTCAGGGATGCGGTTGAATGTGCTTGGTTTAGGTTGTTGATGATGTCTTCCACTTCACGGACTTATGTAGTTAGTTCGTCGCTGGCCGTGCATATTGTTGATACGTGGCCACAAATAACGCACCGAGTTTTGTGTAAATCACCGAGGTTCTCCTTTAGCTTTCTTTTCTGGTTGCTGTAGAGGTGTAAGCTTTTTGACACCTTTTTCTTTACGTCGTCAAGTGTGAAGAGTTCCGGTGGAGACCAGCATGGTTGGTTTCATTTGTGAAGCTTGTTGTGGTTTCAGTTTCAATCCTGGACGATTGTTGTGGCACACTGATGTCAGGGTTTGGAGAGTTGCTAGTGTCTGCCGGGCTTGATTTGTTTTCGATGTTTTCTTTGGTGCACGTTTCAGGTGTTTCTATGATTGCAGAAAGTTCGTTTGTAGAAACTCCTGGGGTGGTGACCAGGTGCCTTTGCTGGTGAAGGATTTAAGGAGCACGGTGTCCACGAGGTGATGGGGAAAATGATGACCGACAAGAGGGTGGAATTCCCCAGAGAGACGCACATATGGGAATTTTTTCCGTAGTTTTTGATCTTGAAGTTATATTTTCCTTGCTGCACTTTTCCTTCTCATTTTGAGAATTTTCGCCCATTGTTTGAGTGAAATCGTTTTGCAAATGGAGCAGGGGCGGCGATAATAATCGCATGAGCGATGACGAGCACTAGCCGAGTGAGGGTCAGTCTTTTTCTTCCCGGAGATTATGCCTGCACATTTGTATTTTTTTTATTTGTTCTGGATTGGCTTGTGACAGATCCCCTGTCAATCTTGCGTCATTGCTTCGGGTTGGCAGGCTTCGGGCTGAGTAGGCTTGTTCTTGGCCATTGTTGCGGAGTTACAACATTTTTCTTGTCGAAGCGATCAAAGCAGCGTATTGCGACAATTCTTTTCACGCCTTTGCTCCCGAGGGGCCTGCTGGGAAGGGTTGTCAGAAGAATCGTGAGTGTTGTCAGGTCTTGGGTTGTGTAGAGGGCTGGTGAGCTTTGGTTTTTCCATTGTGGGGGTTGGATGGTTTTGAGGCGTTTCTTGGGTGATGTTGTAGTCTTTGTTTGCGTCTCACCTTTATTTTTTTTTCTTTTGCAATTTCCGTCCTTGTATTTTCCTTCTTCATTTTTGAATTGTAGCACTTTAGCGTTCCGTTGATAGGGATGCCTGATGTGGAGAGAAGTGCATGGGTTTCCTAATTTGATTGAGGCTGGGGGGGTGGGGGGGGGGGGGGGAGAGCATGATAGCATTCCGTTTCGCCCCCTTTACATTTCTTTCCTTTGCATTGAAGTTCCGTGGGATGTGTTTAGGATTGGGAAGCTGTTCGAGATTAGTAGGAGCTGCAGTTGTGACGAAACGAGAAAACGATGCTTGTCTTGAGACTTCAGGCATCGTGTGGGTGTTTGTCATGAATGACACGAGACGGTGACGGTTGTCTGGGTCTTGAGCTGGGTGCGGATTGCGGGTCCTGATCGAGGCAAGCTGTCTGATTAAGATTGGGTGTGACCTGCACTCATAACTTGAACGTCGGTCACGAATAAGAAGAGACGGTGATCATCTTGATTTCAGGATGATGCTGATTGCGAGTGGTGGTCGAGACGAGCTGTTCAAGACAGTTGATCTGAAAATTAACTCAATTGACCAATTTGCTTGTTTGCTTCATTGCTTATTTGCTTGTTTGCTTGCTTGCTGCTTGTTAGATTGCTTGCTTGCTTAATGCTTGTTTGCTTGCTTGCATGTTGGATTGCTTGCTTGCTTGATGGCCTGTTTGCTTGCTTGTTTACTTGCTTGATTGCCTATTTACTTGTTTGCTTGCTTGCTTGTTTGTTTGTCTGTTTGCTTGCTCGCTTGCTTGATGGTTTGTTTGCTTTGCTTGCTTGTTTGCCTTTTTTATTTTATTTCTTGCTTGTTGAGACTTTAGACATTGCGCGAGTGTTAGTCACATGTAAAACAAGGTGCTAATGGTTGTCTTGGTGTTCGTGATGTTAGCTTGATCACTGTGTTCCAGATGAGATAAGTTGCTTGAGACAAGCTGTCCAAATTGAGGCTTTGAATACTTGAGACTTTGTGCTTTGCTTGAAAAATTTTCCTTGGAAGAGCACGAGGCGGTGTTTGTTTTGGGAGTGTAGGTGCTGATGATCGTTTTGGTGATCATGCTGCAAGCTTGGTCAGTGTGTTCTGGATGAGGGTGATCTTTACTCACTTCTTGTCCAGGTGGTTGAAAAGCCTTGGATGTGAGATCTTCAGTAAAAAAAACTGGAATGCATGGGGGCAAAAGGAGGCTTGAGATCTCGATGTGAGGAGTTGTGAGTGAGCCGAGCATGAAGAGGGGGAAGCGGCCAGCCGGGAGACGGGTGCGTAGGAAGCAGCGATGAAGGCGTAGGCGCACGGAACGGTGGTTTCGCCGGGTTAGAAACTATCTGATGGTGACTGGCAGTGTGGGGGAGTGGCGCAGGGAGTCCGTGAGGTCGGAGGCGAAGCGGCAGGAATGACAAGTAGCAGTCACCACCATGTTAGAATCGACGAGAGCAAGTTGACGATGTTGTTTGGCGGACGTAGGTGAGGGCAAGGAGGTGGTGGAGGACAGGGTGTGGAAGCCATGGTGGAACCAGGATATTAGGAGGGCAAGCCTTGCGGGCAAAGGAGCAACCGTCTTGAGCGAAGGGTGCTTGGCTGAGTATCTTGAACTTGGCCTGGAGCAAGCCGGTGAGTGAGCCGAGGGGGGGAGGGGGGGTAGCCAGGTGGTGTAGGCTGAGCTAAGACAATGGCGAAGCGAAGATCGTAGGTCCAGGCAGCCGACGGCGTAAGAGACGAAGGCGAAGCAGCAATGGCAGGAACGGGCAATGAAGGCGAAGGCGAAGCAGGGCACGGAGAAAAGACAGGAGTGACAGTGATGGTCACACCTGGAGGAAAAAGATGGTAGCCACTGCAGCTGGCCCGTCCTATATGAGGAGTGCGTCGCACATGCGCACTAGGTTGCGAGGCTGGGTGGATTTACGCGACAAGAAACCTCCAGGAGAAAAGGCATCCCTCAAGAAGGAATGCAAAAACATGTTTACGTTTTGTACGCTTAGTTTTCAAAATAAAGGATATTTACCGTTCCAATATCCTTGCAAATTTTCGACAGTCATGTTTTCTGGAGTTGGAGGGGCTCAGAACGACTGTCTTCATCAGGCTACCACATCACCGCTTACTTCGTCGTGAACGTTCATCTGCTTTCGTTCGTCTGCTGCTATAGTTCGTTGGAATACGGCGCGAGGCCATGGCCTCCGAAACTTGCAGACCAGTGCACCACTTCTACCGCAGCAACTTATTAAACTCTCCTCTCAGTAGGAACTGAATGTTTGGGTTTGACAGTCCCTGGATATTCATCAGCACAGCCTTCTCTCGGCTGTGGTGTTGAATAGCCAGGGATTCTAGGCTTCTCAGATGCACATCATTGTAAGAGTTGGACTTGAGGAGTGTCACAGTGCCTTCTCAGTTGATTTGGTGTCTTGTTTCCTTGTGGTG
>JAHWFP010025700.1:19047-29670 GCA_023313725.1 Lithobius niger
ACAATCCTGTTGCGAGAAAAGACAGTTTTGACTGAGGCCAACTGAACGGTAGTTTCAGCATGTCCTGAATGGTACTGACACACATCTAGCAAACAATGCTGCCTAGAATGAAGCCAGTTTTGACTGAGGCAGACTGAACGGTGGCTTCAGCATGTCTGAGTGAGACTGACACACATCTAGGAACAGTGCTGCGTTGAGCAAAGGCAGTTTTGACTGACACAGACTGAACGGTGGTTTTAACATATCCTGAATGGGATCGACACACGTCTAGCCAACAAGCAACAATGCTGTCTCGAGCGAAGACAGTTTTGACTGAGGCAGGCTGAACAATGGTTTTAGCATGTCCTGAATGGGACAGGAATACAATATCTAGCATGCAATGCTGCCTCGCGATGTTTCATTGGTCGTTCAAACAATGCTGTCTTGAATGAAGACAGTGTTGACTGGGACAAACTGCATAGGGTTTTCGTCATGTACTGAATGAGACCAACACACATCTAGGAAACAATGCTATCTCGAGTGAAGACAGTTTTGCCTGAAACAGACTGGACGGTGGTTTCAGCTTGTTTTGAATGGGACCGGCACACATGTAACCGACAATGCTGTCACGAGCGAATACAGTTTTGACTAAGGCAGACTGGACGGTGGTTTTAGCATGTCCTGAATGGGACAGACACACATATAGCAAGCAATGCTGTCTTGAGCGAAGACAGTGTTGACTGAGACAAACTCGATGGGGGTTTTAGCGTATACTGGAGTGATCCCCATGCTCCCCTCCATTTTCTGATGGAAAGTGTATCCACCCAAAACCAAAACTGGTAGAAAAACCCGCCAAGTTTCCAAAAACGATCGGCCTTTGAAGGTAGTGATATTCAACCAGAGAAAGGCCGCCAAGGTCATTCCTATTAGCCAAGTTAATCGCACCGACTAATAGTTCGAAAGCTAAATGAAAACTTGAAGATTGCTACTCATTTAACGTCCAAAGTATTATTGGGTGTGATTAACTTGGCGTCTGATGAAATAATGCGATCAAAAGCGGGAGAAAAAGTGCCAACGTAATCAAAATCGAAAACTGATAGGGGCGGGCAAGTTGAAATTGATTCGGCCTTTAAAAATGAGTGATGTCAACACACAAAAACATTCTCCCAAGTCAATCCCACCGACTAATACTTCAAATGTTAAAGGAAAACGTAAACCAGAATTGATTGCTACCAAAGCAACAATGACAGTCTGTCATTTAATGGACGATGGTGACGTCACGCTAACATATGCGGTTTATATCGTCACGCTAACGCACGGTCACGCTAATATGCGGTTACTGTGAAAACCGACACATGTCACTGTGGGTTAATTTTGATAACCCACACTTTTTTGATAATCTAACACTTTTTACGGGGTCTCTACAACATCTGCTCCATCACTTGACAGCTCCACGGCGTGATAAATAATGACCTACTTTACACAAATTCAACCAGCACACCCATTACAAACCGGTGTAAACTGTCACATTTGCAATTGGCGACATTTTTCGTACCAACACGAAAAAAAAAAGGTAACCCTAACCTGGCAACCTTTTGTCCCGACGGTACGAAAACTGGGCTACTGACACTTTTAAATACATCTAAACCTTTACGACTCCAGCCCATAGCGCATTTTATATTCTAATCTTATTTTAACTATTAAGGTAGAAAAAAATACGGCCTTACCTCAAACACGAAATTTGGAAACGGGGACAGGAAAAAAAAAAGGACGTCGTTCCCTTAACTCTGACTTTCTTAGACAGGAAATATCTAAAATGGTAGTTTCCGTTCAAGAATATTCATTATCATATCAAAATCCAAAACTGGTTAAAGGGGCCGCCAAGTTCCGAATGGTTCGGCCCTTCAAAGAAGTGATATCAACACACCAAAACATTCGCCAAGTTAATCGCACCACTTAATAGTTCGAAGGTTAAATGAAAACTGCTACTTTCGGTAGCAATGTTCAAGTTTTCATTTAACGTCCAAAGTATTATTCGGTGCGATTAAGTTGGCGAATGTTTTGGTGTGCTGAATAATATCACTCCTTTGAAGGGCCGAACTAAGGCGGCCCCTTTAACCAGTTTTGGTTTTTGATATGATATGACTCTTTTTTTTTTTTAATTGTGTGCAGATGTGTAGTAAACTACCGTGCAGATGTGTAATAAAGTGGCACTTCAACAAGAAATTGGTTTTCAACACTTTGCTACTATCTTTTGCCTATAGGCCGAATCATTCTCAACTTAGTCACCTCTTTATAGGTTTTTGGTTTAGTTTTAATTTTGTTGTAATTTGTTTTATTTAGTTAATTTGGTGTGTTGATATCACTCCTTAGAAGGGCCGAACCACTCTCAACTTGGTGGCTCTTTACCAGTTTTTGACTTTGTTATTACAGTTGGTTTATTTTTCGTGAAGTTGACGTGAATACAATTCTTTGCAACGTTGTTTAGATTTATCGTGATGCACTAGTGTGTGTCTAGGCACGCACGTCAGTATACACGCTCTCATTGTCCGAACTTTGGCCGTCCAATGAGAGACGAAGCCGACAATACTAACAATGGTTGTAACAATATTTCCGTACTTACGCGCCCTCCGACGCTATTCCCGTTACGTCCCCAGGCTCCAACCATAAAAGATACGCAGTTTGTATTGTACTGCACCCATTCGTCCAATTTCATAGCTGGAAGCCTTCCCGTTATCTCGGTATTGATGAAAAAATCACCCTATGGAAATTAACATGGGGATGGGCGAACTAGCCAGTAGCTAGCTAGTAACTAGTAACACATTTACAACATTATTGAGGGTCAGATTTTGCATTGAAAGTAGCCTAGCTGGCATTCCTACACGAGTTAATTTTTGTCAGGAGGGTCATTGCTCACGATTTCAACACAATTTTAGCTTTTGAACCGCATTATTATTTTTCCCCAAGTACCTGAAATGTGCCCAACTATGCGTCAAGATATAAGACACTGACGCAATGGCGTCGCGCTACAATGGCTTACAACTTGGCGTGACATACTAGCGTGTGTCTAGATAATTCACAAATAAAATTTACAAATGAAAATTTTTAAACACTGAAATAAGAAAATAAGTTAGGTTGGAGTCACACCTTACCACTAAAACACCTTTCCGTGAGAATATTGGCGGTTAACCGGCGATAATTGCTCATTTTTCGAAAAGGGGCAGCCCAAAGTCTTGGGGGTCGGGAAAAATCTCTCGCGCTACCAACCCTCTCGACGCTGGACTGCCCGTTTCTCGCAAACGAGCAATTATCGACGGTTTACCGTCTATTTCTCGCGGATACCTATTATTTTAACCTATGAATTAATAATACTTGGTGGTATTAACTTGGAGAATGTTTATGGTTTCGTTCTCTTCGAACGGCCAGCCCTAATAAACGTCGACTGCCGTTATTTTGCTCGATTGTCAAAATAAATGTTAAAAAATTGTTTCAAAAGCCGTTCCACCTGTTGCTTCCAGTGAAAATAGAAAAAAAATAGCTATACACAAAGAAAGAAAGAAAGAGGGTGAAAAAAAAAAAGATCTAAAAAATAATAGACCGTTTTAAGAATGCTAGAATTTACAAGTAAGTGAAAGTGACTGGAAAGAAAAATCCCTCCCAGGGATTATTTTGCAGTCCTGTCTCTCTCTCTCTCCTCGTCACTCAAGAAACGCTTGTTTACTTCTTTGCGCATGCGTGCGTGCATGGCTCGCCTGGCTCCTTTTTCCCTATTACTCCCTCCTCTACCCCCCCCCCCCCCTCCCCAAGTGCCTTTCCAATGAAATTCTTGACCTTGAAATTATGCTTGAGCGCACAACGTGCATTTTTGTCGTAGCGAAGCTTCACGCTGCGTGATGAAAAGTACCGGGCGCATTCACAAGGAAAAAGTACTTGGCTTATAACACAAGATGACGAAAAGTGGATTTCAAGGGCATAGCAAGGAGAAAGAGAAGTTTTAAAAGAAGGCGAAACCGAAAGTAATCATCGAACATCAGAAGGCAGTTTTAATGTGACTACAATATTCTCGTTGTTGTTCGTCTTGTTGGGGAAATTTTGCCATCACCTAGAGATAATATAATAATAATAATGTTCTGTTTACAACATCTTACATTATAAACCAAAGTCTCATGGCAGAAATGAAGCAACCTCAACGACGACCGCCGGAAGGGGAACAATGAAAACGTGCGAGTGTGTCAATTATTTGGCTTGAAGTTGAAACTGGGACGTTGTTGCCCTGAAAAGAAGTTGAAATTGTCACATTGTTGCCTCGACTAACAATTTGCTCTGCGCAGTCATCGCAAAGGCATGTCTTAATGACGTCATGTACGAAGGACAAATAACTTTCGCACCCTACTGGGAGTGGGGAGGGGCTTGAACGGGGAATTTGATTACGACATTGCTTTGCGCAGGGAGAAGATTAGCACCGGAAAGGCAGCACCGAGCAAATACTGGGAAACAACCACGGGTCAAACAAATCCCCGGGCGAAGCCGGGTACGATGCTAGTAAAAATAAGCACATTGTGCGAGGAAAAAACAATAATATGGTGTTTAAACCGTAAGACAGTTTCATAGCAACAGATCGAAACAATGAACCGATTTTCGATTTGTATAGCTTAAAATTGTGTATTAAAAAGGCTTGATTCATTTCGAAATATAAGAACGTGTAGTTCTTTGGGAATTGCGGACGAATTAAAAAAGATATATAGTTATTTTCTAAATTAGCCGTACGAGCGAAGTGAGTGATGACGATTAATCGACTGAAATTAGAAGTTTATAATTATGACTGACTCTGTGTGGTTGTCTGCTTGGGAAACGACAATGTTCACAATTTTGTTTTGATTTGATTTGATGTCAAGTGAGTTTTGGGGCATGAAATGCATGAATTCAAGTATGAACCTATTTCTACCTCAAATATATATATATATACATTTTTTTCGGGGGGTGGGGGGAGGGAGTATTTCGAAGTAGATCCACTGGACAGAAATCTTATATAAGACGTGCAGCACATCATTGCCCTGTGAAGCACTGGGCTAAAATATCACATATTTGGAGCACAGGGAAGAAATCATATGAATGTAAAAAGATAAATTAATGTGTTACAGCTCCTCCTGCTCGGCCGAGTAATCGGGATTTTTCTATGGAAATACGCTGATATGGGACTGGCCATTAATTACGATGGCATCACTAGTTACACTGTCGACAAAATGGAGCGAAGTGAATATTAATCACACAATATTAAAAAAAAAATTATTGTTAAAACAATACATGGGGAGAAATTATGGAAAATTGCAAGATCGTCAAATAAATTAACCGGTGTTGCATTGGAGACTGCGTTGTGGCTCATCTTTTAGGTGGCGTCATCGCACCTTGTTTCTTTGTCCATTTGCTTTCGTGGCGCGTTGCTGGATGGTGTTGACGACACGACGCAAACAAACAAACAAACAAAGGAACGAACGAATGACACATCGGGAACAGGCAGTTGTTTACGAGTGCATTGACGACAGCGTTGTGGTCATCTTTTCGGTTGCTTATCACATCTTGTTTCTTTGTCCATTTACTTTCGCAGCTTTCTGGATGGCGTTGCTCCTCAACAACATGTACGATTTTCGATTTTGTTTTTTTTTACGAACCACGTCTGGGTATCGACATGCAAAATATGGTTTTAATTGATGCAGTCGTTATTGCATGATGTGATTACAGAAATTGCATTCGAGTGTAGTCATAAACGAAATTCCGCTCGGCCTTTGGCCTCACTTCGCTCCAATTTTTCGGGGGATTGAGAGGAGAAATGGCATCGAGAAAATGAGAATGCGCCTATTTTTGTACAAAAAGGGCACTTTGCCATGAGGGCAGGGGCTTGCGCCCTCCCTGCCCCCCTTTGTGCACGTCCATGGCGCCTTTCGATGATTCCCTTCCACTGCGTCTTCCCCCAAAACCCTTAAATAAAGCGTTGCCGAGTGAACACCACTGCAGCCTCTAGACCCAGAACACACGAGATCGAATGCTGTCGGAATAAAAATAAAAGGGCCGTATAGCTATACAGCGGAGGGACATGGAAGACAACTGCCCGTCCTACAAACCTGAAGGGTGACTGAGTGGGGGGGGGGGGGTAGTAAATTTTAAATATACACATGTATAAAACTTTTTCTATACATGTTTTTTTTTATTTGTACATTTTCATATTATGTTTTTTTTTAAGATTTGGTCTGCTTCACCATTGAGTTTGAATAAACGCCTAGCATCTTCTCGCCGCTCTTTCATTTTGCTTCATTAGATTTGCGTGCAAAGACGGAATTAAGAGAAACCCAGTGTTTTTTTTTTTGGGGGGCGGGGGGGGGGGGGCTTAACATTTATAAGTTGCCCCTCACGAACAAATTTTAACTACGGCACAGTAAAGTTAACTACCTCCCCACAGTGTTACCCAAGAGATTAGCACAATCTTTCAAAAAAAAAAACACAAAGGGAACTACTGGGATAAAGTCCTATTCATTTGTAAGGTTAAAATTATAAAGAATACATTACAAGGTGAAGGGTAAACGAAGTAAATAGTCTGCATTAATAACTCGTTTTACTTAATGACATTAATGACTACAAGATATTCCAATCTGAAAAAGAAAGAAAAGACAACTGCCCATGCTGGGACTCGAACTCGGGACTTCCCGCTTACTTATCGGGCACTTAACCACTGCGCTACCAGGGCGGACCCTGATTACAGGTTCTGGCCGAGCTTATAAGTTACTGTTCAACGTTTCTCAGTGGTGACCTAAAGGCCACAAACAAACACGATCGAAGGGACAGAAAATTACTTCTTGGCCCACGCTAGAAATAGTGCGAGCAATAAATAAAAAAAATAAAAAAGCAAGGTGCTTTCCCTCCGTGTGTTTGTTTGTGGCCTTTAAGTCACCGTCAAGAAAGGGTGACTTAAAGGCTACTAAGCTACTAAGCTCGGTTGGAGCCTACCCAAGGTCCGCCCCGGTAGCGGCAGTGGTTAGAGTGCCTGGCTGGGTAGCAGGGGGAATTCCTGGATTCGAGAGTCCCAGTCGGGACAGTCATCTTTTCTTTCTTTCTCAGATTAGTGTATCTTGTAGTCGCTAATGTCATTAATTAAAGCCAGTCATTAATGCAGACTATTTGTTTCGTTAATTGTAAGGTAATCTCTGGACGGATAGAGGAATAATTTCGCTGGTAAATTCCGATATGCCACAATCACGTAACGGGGCCCATCTTTAGCCGAAAACACCGGGGAGGGGGGGGGGGCAGAGGAGGTTTAAACCAGAGACCTCAGCTAAGTATGATAATCTTTGCATTTTTAGGACATTTATTTCTATTTATTTCTCTGGTTACACTGCCAAATACACAGATGATGACCGTAAACACAATGGCCGGACCTTTCAAAAATTGCTACAAAGTATTTCTCAGATAACCACCCACTAGAGGCAACTGCCTATTAAATAAAGTAGGCTACGACCTTGATTCACAGTGAGGTTTTATTTTCTATTTTAATTTCACGTTTTATCTCCAAGCTATGCGTTTTTTGAAGAATGCTCTCCAGTGCTTTTTCTAGGAAGAATCTGCCAACTCTCTTCGCCGCGTTTGGAGCAATTGGAACATCATAAATGTATCCTTGAAGACGCATGGGTCGTGACTTCTGACACCCAGGAAGTCACCTACGACGATCAGTGACATCACGGGAGTGCCTTAATTTGACACTTCTACGTAAGGTCTGAGCTGCACGTTGGACCTTAACAGCCCAAAAAAAAAACAAAAAAACAACGAAACCCACAGGAGTGTACTTCAATATTAAAAAAAAAACCATCGGTCTACAATTTATACCTTTTCATGCCTTTGTTTTGACAGTGCCTGGACAATTCGTCCCAAGCCGTTCGTCCTCGGACAATATCGTCCCAAAGTTTGTATCCGGACACTTAAATAAATAAATGTTTAACCACTTAAGGGAATCTAGGAAAAAAGGTCCGAGGAAAAAAGGTCCGGGGATAAAAGGTCCGGAGAAAAAAGGTCTGGGGAAAAAAGGTCTGCATAAAAAGGTCCGGGGAAAAAAGGTCCGAGGAAAAAAGGTCCGGAAAAAAGATCCGGGGAAAAAAGAGCTGGGGAAAAAAGGTCCGCGGAAAAAAGGTCCGGGGAAAAAAGGTCCGGGGAAAAAAGGTCCGAGGAAAAAAGGTCCGCGGAAAAAAGGTCCGTGGAAAGTTAAATAGCACGACGTAGGCACTGATAAATGTTAGCTTTAAATATATAGGCCTATGTATGTATATGTTAATAGTGTGAATACAAAACAATATCCTGATTATAAAATTTAATAATGCCCTTATTAATTAACGTAGACCAATGCGGTTTGAACTGTCTTGCCTCGTTGGGAGGGGGGGGGGGGGAGAGATGACAGAACACGTAGCCTAATTTGGAAAGCAAATGTTCGTGTGGCCGATTATTTGCTGCATATATATTTACCCTCACCATTGTGAAAATACGCTCTGCTCTAGTTTCTGTTAAAGTTTCTGTTAAATATTTTAATTTCATATCATTCCTTTGAGAGGCCGGGTTTTGCCGAGCCGAAGATTTTGTTCCCGGTTGGAGATAATGTCTCCTGACTAGGCTTTTTTTTCGTATTATAGAGCAACCCATGTACAAGGTAGACAGAGAATTGAGACGTAACGCCCAATAATAATCTCATTTTTTAAGCTTACCTTTGTAGGGATATTTTTTTTCGGACTGATAAATATATTTAATTAACCTTGAATTTGATGACCAATTTAGAAGTTATAAGCCAAAATGTATCAGTGCCTAAGTCGTACTATTTAACGTTTCTTCGGACCTTTTTTCCTCGGACCTTTTTTCCACGGACCTTTTTTCTTCAGACCTTTTTTCCCCAGACCTTTTTTCCGCGGACCTTTTTTCCGCGGACCTTTTTTACCGGACCTTTTTTCCCCGGACCTTTTTTCCCCGGACCTTTTTTCTCGGACCTTTTTTCCGCGGACCTTTTCTCCGCGGACCTTTTTACGCGGACCTTTTTTCCTCGGACCTTTTTTCCCCGGACCTTTTTTCCGCCCACCACTTAGAATGGTAAGGCAAATGGAAGGGTATAGGGGAACCACTAACATCAAGCCCAGAAGAAAAAAAATAGATATTGTGTAGAAAAAGTAAAGAAGAAAAAGGTGTATAGAATGGCCTATAGACCCAACGTGTAAAGAAACCCGTCCGTGACCAAATTCAATACTCTAGCAAGAGAAACCGAGAGAGGGGCAAAGTTTTCAAGCAACGTTTTAAAACCCGCAACAGTAGATGCGGATACAGCTTCCTCAGTCAAGGAATTCCACGCAGGCACAACCCGGAGGGCGAAAAAATGTTGCCTGAATCAAGTCTGGAAACCAAATGGCGTAAACTTGAGTGAATCTTCCCTGGTGGAGGAGGAAAGGCTGAGCTCGAAAAAGGGTAGATTGACATCGAGAAGACTCCTTCAGAATTTTAAAGTTTAATATTAAATCTGCCAAAAGTCGGCGTAATTCTAAAGACTCCAGAGCTAGCCTACGCAGCCGGTCCCCAGCCGACAAACCACGCAGAGAAGGAATACACCTGGTAAATCTGCGTTGAACAGCTTCAAGCTGATCGATATCAGACAGCAGGTAAGGAGACCAAACCGGACTGGCGTACTTGAGCAAGGGCCTTACATAGACTTTAAAAGCCCACAACTTCATTCCACCATTTTGTTTTCGAACAATTATTTTTTTATTTTTTTACAAACACTAGCGGCTCGCCGCAGACCAAATCTTCAATGCTAATGGACACGGTTAAAGCTGAAGTTGTAGATATCCAGACGAAAGCAGGTGAAATATAACGCGACGGAAGTGTTTTTTTTTTAAATTTGGTTATGGTTTTATCCACACTTAAATTGAAACTCGTTTCTTGCATGAAACTTACATCCAGCTCGGTGAAATTCGAGCCAAGGCAACTAACCTAAGCGACGTCAGAAATAATACGCACGACTGATCAACCAATCAACTGATCAACCACTCACGCCAGTTCACGTACGCAACATCGTGACGCTTGCACCCCGTTTTAATGCGGAGGATTTGGTCTGCGGCGATGCGCAACGCTTAATTACGCGTCGTCCCATCAAGGCTACTACTTGTCATGAAATTCATACAATTTTTGGATTTTAACGAAATGTCATAAATTCATCATAAATTTTGTTTGCGTCCTAAACATCATAAAATAACAGCCATTTTCAGAAAGTGCTGTAAACGAATTCACAAGTGACCCATGAGGAATTCAAGATTTCTAAAAATGCCCGTATTCCCCCCCCCCCCAACCGTGTAATGTTTACAAGATTTTTAACACTAACTTCTGTCTTTAAAAAAGAAAAGTATGGGAGACAAACAAGTTTTAAAAACCACATGTTCGATTTTTTTTTCAAGAATATGTGGTGAACCTGTAAGAGCCTATCAAATTTAATTGAAATGTGATGCATTTTGCAAACATTCAGAACCGTGTCGGTGTAGACTAAGAATTATTTATTTCGGTTATATTAGGATATCATCCACAAGCCCTAATAAGACACTCTTATTTTGATATGGGGGGGGGGGGGGGGGGGGG